>VZSE01002207.1:886624-906437 GCA_013398275.1 Promerops cafer | reverse complement strand
GAGGGCGGGACAGAGCCCGGCATCTCCCACCGACAGACAGACAGACGGACAGGGCAGTGCCCAGCATGGCTCACAGACAGACAGACAGATGGACGGACAGGGCTGTGCTCAGCACCCCGTCACAGACAGACAGACGGACAAGGCTGTGCCGAGGGTACCCTCACAGACGGACAGGGCTGTGCCCAGCATCTTCTTACAGAGAGACAAATGGACGGGGATGTGCCCAGCATCCCTCCAGACAGGCAGACGGACAGACGGACGGACGGACAGGGCTGTGCCCAGCATCCCCGCACAGCCAGCCATGGCAGTGCGTGGCTGCCTTCCCAGACAGACAGACAGACAGGTAGGATGGGCAAAGCAGTGCCCATCCATGTCTCCCAGACGGACAGACGGACAGACAGCTGTGGCCCAGCAGCCCACACAGAAGAGAGCTGCTCCGGCTGGGGCCACCCTGGTGAGCGGAGCTGGGGACAGCCCAGGTGGGGCCAGGCTAATCCCCAGGCAGACAGACAGACAGACAGACAGACAGGCAGACGGGGCTGTGCCCCCTCACCCCGCCTGGCAAGGGGATGCCCCGTTAGATCCCAGGCAGACCGGGTGGAGCGTGGCTAATCCCTGGCACAGCCGGGCGCTGGTCGGTGCAGGCAGGCAGGGCTGGCCGGCCGGGGCGGTGGTCTGTCCCGGGAACACCTGGCCGTGCCCCACCGCAGAGACAAACAGCCCAAACACCTCCAGCCCGGGTTCTGCTGGGAGAGGTAGGGCCCGACCCCGTCCCACAGATGGAAAGGAGTCATCCGGTCTGTGACCATCCCAGTGGGGGATTTTCTACCTGTGAAAAAACATATCGATGCGATTTCCTCGCCTGTGCAGGCAGGGAGAGGCAGAGCAGCGGGGGCCAGGCTGGCTGTGGCCTTTAGGAACTATCCTGACATCCGCAATCGGAGATAAAAAGAAAGTTCCTGCTGGTTCCCTTCCAGACAAATGAGCCTGGCCGGGTCTCTTCGCTCTTTAGCAGCATCTGCCCACCCTCTGCACCTGATTTCTTGCAGGAGCCTTTCATCTCCCTCCCCCTCCTGCTCCCGGAGCCCCGGCTCTCTGCCCGCGGGTTTCACGGTACGGGAGGATGCGAGTCCCCCGGGACGGGGCTGTGCCCGCTCCTCCCTGTCACCATCGCCCGCGCTGCTCTTCCCCTGCTCTACCCCTCCTCGGAAGGCTGATTGCAAAGGGATTTTTGACGGGAGGAGAGGAATTTCCGGGGCTTTCGGATTCCTGTCTGGAGACAGCCGTGCTAGGGGCTGTCACCTCGTTCCTCTAAAGGCTGTCCCTGCCAAGGGGACATCAGTAACACACGGGTTTGTGCCTGTGTCCAGAAAGCAGGAATGCAGCAGGGTTTTCTGTGGAAACGTGTCTGCCTTCTGCGTTTGTTTCCCTGCTGTTGGTGTAGGTAAATCTAATATCAACAGGTTGTTGAGAAGCAAAAACTCCCTCCTTTCGTGTGCACTCACTGATAAACACTGAGATGAGGTCCTTTGGTGGCAGGTTTCTTGGGAAAGCAAATGCTTTGTGGGTGGAATTCTGGCCATTTCTCAGCCCTGTCCTGTCCCCACACACCGCTGTGGCACAGGGCTCAGGTCAGTTGCCAGCACAAGGTTGCCAGGAGCATCCAAAATGCCCTCAGGTCCCTGAGAGTCCAAAGGACTTGCAGGAGATCTGTGCCCCTCTGGCTCAGCAGTTTTATGCCAGCAGGGACACCCAGAGGCATCTCAGGTGACAGCGGACACCTGTACTTAGTCAACAAAGCCATGTTCACTGTCTGAGCTGCTCCAGCCTGTGACAGGCAGTTCTCCAGGTCCTTTCTGGTGCAAGGTGACACTTCTGTCACAGCTTTTTGTACCCACAGGTGAAATGCAGGAGCCTGTAGGTAACACAACCCTGCCCTAATATTTTCCTGTGCTCACTGCCCATCTCCCAGTGCCTTGTTCAGGGGGACCAGTGATGATGTGGCAACTTGATTGATGTAGCAAGACAGGTCTGAGTTCAGGAGGTGCTGGCAGCCCAATTAGTGAGAGCAAAATCCTTCTGAGGTCCTTTGGCTTGGTCATCCAAAGTATTCCTGCCTCTTTGTGTCTGCCTGGGGAGTATTTTGGATGTATGGATGTGCATGGATGAGATCTGGAGAATATCCTCCAAACCCTGAGGTTCTTCTCTTCCTGTGGGCAAACCCGGGGCCATCAGGATGAGGTGGTAAGATAGTAGATAAAATATGGTGATGGTTGATTTGCAGCTTGCTATGGCAAGGATGGGTAAGGGGGGGCTGGCTGCAGGTGTTCATTTGAGGGGGAGGTCCAGGGCCAAAGCTCTGGCTCATCTTTCTGCCCCAGTTCCCTGGGATCAATGGCATGTGCAAAGGCAAAATTCCAGGAGAAGGGAAAGGGCTGGAACTGCTTCTTCAGCCCTGCCTGTGGCTGAGAGGAGGAGGAAGATGGAGTAGTGATGGGGTTTGCATGTGTGGGAGGGTGTTTGAGCAGGAGGATGGAGTTGGAGGGGTTCGGATTGGACATCAGGAAAAATTTCTTCATGGAAAGGACTTTTAAGCTGGGGAAGGGGCTGCCCAGTGGTGGAGTCCCCATCCCTGCAGGTGTCCAGGGAAAAACTGGATGTGGCCCTCAGTGCTCTGGGCTGGGTGACAAGGTGGTGACAGTCACAGGTTGGACTTGATGATCTTGGGTGTCTTTTCCAACCTCAGTAATTCTGTGGTTATTTTCACTTCATCAGTTCATGCTCTTATCTCTGGTGAAATGGAGGAAAGCTGCAGCTTCAGCCCCATTTTGGTTCTCGTAGGACTTTTCAGCCCTGGCATATTTTTCTAGCATTGTACTTTGCTTTTGGGCTACCTGTCAGATTTTGGACCACTACTCCAGATTTCCTACCTGTGCATGGAGCTGGGAGTAGGCTTCTGTAACTCCATAATTAACACATTTACTGTGATTGACTCCATAGAGTCCATAAATCCACGTGTTTGATATCTGATGAGAAATTTGGAATAAGCTGCAGTATGTCTTTATGTAACACAGTCAGTCACAGGCTATGTCAGCAATTGAAATATTTTATTGAAATGCAACTTTCCAACATTTTTTGACATAAGCGTTATCAAGAAATGCAAATTATAGCATAATAGTATAACAATATAATTGCTCAATTCCCCTTAACTCACTGCAGTTCTTTTCTGAAGGAGCACTACAAAAGGAAGAAGGTTGATTCCTTTCACATAACTAAGGACTTTTAAAAAGTGTGTTTTCAATAAAATATTTTATTTTCGTGCTATCCTCCTGCACTGTAGATAGTTTCAGCTTCTGTGCTGGGATTAATTGTTACAGGAGTTATTATATAAAGCCTATTAGATTAAGAAAGAACTAATATAAACACCACTGGCTGTATTTTACCCTGCCCTTGCCATTAAAGAAAGCTTCCCAGTGGCTGATGTATGAATTTTTATTGATGAAACAAAGGACTTTTACCACTCCAGATCTTCTGCGTGCACTAAGATCATAAATCCAAGTCCATTTATTAAAGTAAATAGAAGTCCAAGGTGTTTCTCAAGCAGAAAAGATAATTTTAAAGCCCAAGTGGGCCTTTATTTTGAGGAAAAAAATATTTCTGAGAAAAAAATCCCATGAATATGTTTTTTTTTTTTGTGACACCGAGCCTTGGAAGTTTGTATATTTTTTACTTCAAATGTGACCATTTCATCAAACCTGCCAATTACTCAAAATCTGGAAGGAAAAATCAGTCTGGAATGGAAGTGGCAAAATGGTTTTGAGAAATGCAGTTGGACACCTTAGAAAAATGTGGACAAGGACATTATGGATTGGGGGAAAAAAAAGTTGACCAATAATCATGTATTTATGGTTGAGCCAGGAAGAGAAGGCCATGCTGAATGAAACTCTAGTTATTACTCTGTATTCTATGAAATACTTCAATTATCATTAATTATGAATTTCACCTGGCATTGGAACCTCCTGCCAGTACTAATGAATTAATTCTCACCACACCTGATGACACAGGGAGGTTTTCTCTCCAGTTTTCAGGGGAGGAACTGCCCCTTAAGTGAAGGTCAAGCAAAGAGCTTGAGGGAAGACTGCTCTGGTTCCTCCACCCCTTTCCCAGATACACTGACATCCCTTTCTCAGGCTTCAAAATCCAATGAAGTAACACCCACAGCATCCTCCAGAGGAGGAATTTCAAATGACACTCCTACAGTCCTGGACAAAGCATGATTTAGGTGGTTTAGAGACAAATGGGCAGCTCCACATGACGTCCCAGAGTGCTAAATTTCGCTCAGGTTTAACCAAAGGACGTGTAAGAACTCACGTGGCTGCACATCTGAGGCAGATCAGGAGTGCAAAGGTTCCAAAAGCCAGCCTCACAAACACTTCCAAGAACTGCTTTTGCAGGCATTGTGGGATTTTTGGGATTGCCCTGTGCAGGGCCAGGAGTTGATCTCGATGATCCCTGTGGGTCCCTTCCAGCTCAGGATGTTCCGTGGCTCCGCGGTGACTCTGAGGGAGCTCTGCCACACGTCCAGACCAGGCAGCTTCACTTGCCTCAGTTAGGACCCCACTGCCAACCAAAGTGCAGATTTACACCCTGGAAATTTTTCACTTTGCAAAAGATGGAGGAACACTGAGGGGCCTGCCCGGATTTGCTCCTTAGGATAACTGGGCATCCTCCTGCACTGGCACCTGGATCCAGAACACATCTTGGGTTATGGGAATTAAGAGCTTTGTGCGTTTTCTCCTTTCACTGAAATGTTTTCATTTTCCTTTTGTGCACTAAAATCATCAACGTCCCTGTGGGGAAAGTGGGAAAGGGCCTGGCTGCTGGTTTCTCAGGGAATGTGGCAGCAGGGGCTGTAGAAGTGGCACTGGATGTGCCTTCCTCTTACAGAAAGTTTTTGCCCCTGTGTGTGGCTTGGGAGAGGAAAGGTGAGACCAGATTCCGAATTTGTTAAAACCAACACAAATATTGCAACAAGGATCACACCGTTCCAGTTGTTTGTCCCAAAGGAATACTTATAAATCCCTCAAATTTCAATCAGTATTTTAATTGTTCCATGTTTCCTCACTCTTGTGGTAAAAGCAGCTTTTATACTTCCCTTTCATTTATTTTTTAATTTTTTTTTTCCCCTTTAAGGCAGCAAACCCTCCCTACTGAATCCTTATAAAGATCTTAAACCTCCTGAGAAGGGTTCTCACTTACAAAATCCTCCTCACGTGATGCCCCTACGTGGTCACCTGGCTGACAGCTGGGATTTCTCTTTTCTGTGCACACAACTTTCAGCCTGAACTTCTTCACAAACTCTTGTTTGGATCTTTCTTAGAAATCTCATCCAGTACCAACCCATTCATCTGCTCTAGACCCGAGTTTCCAGCTTTTTCTTCTCTGCAGTTGCAGAAGGGACCTGTCTGTCTGGTGGAAAGGTCGGTGCATTAATCCTAAATCCTTTGGTGGGGTTTTCAGCACCATACACATGGAGCCAGGGGGAAAACGTGTTTTCCTTTTGGTGACTGAAGCAGAAAACTGTCAGGATAAAAGTGGACTATAAAGAGCTGAAAACAGATTTTTTTTTTTTTTTTCAGATTTTACAGGTAATCTAAAACCCCTTGGAAATGTGATTTTGACTCAGTTACAGACATTGTGCTTAGCTGACTCAAAGTATTTTATTTTTAGGCTCTATAAGTTGTTTGAAAACTCTATTCAGTATATTTTTTTTGCAGGGAAGCGCTGTTTTAAGGTAATAAAATAAGTTAATTTAGAAGAAGTAAAAAAATCACCAAACTAAACTAAAAGCCACACACACAAACTATGGGCATTTTTGAAAGCAAGCCTTCCTTAAAAGAGCATCCAAAGCAATGAAAACTTTCTTATTTCCCAAATTTCCCCCATACTCACAAATAGTTTTGAGTGGCATGACACTCAAATTTTCAGTGAACTTGCCCTCTATCAAGAAACAAAATAATAGCTTGGTTGTCCCCACCTGCTGTGACATCCCTTAATTCCTTAATTGCTTTAATATGAGCAGGTTTGGGTTGTGTTTATGCTAAATTTTTTTTTAAAAAATGTGGGGTATTGTGCAAATCTGATTGTTTCACCAGTGGAGGGGGGGAGCAGGTGTGAGTAAAAGACCTCATCCCTGCTCAGAGCCTGGCATCCAGCAGCATCCATCCCAGCACCCCTGAAACCACCACCACCTGCAGCTGTGCTGCTGACAGTGCAGGGAAGGAGGTATTTACCTTCCTCAATGTGAACAGGCAAAGCTTTTTGGGGAAAAAAAAAAAAAATCAGGAGATATTTTGATTAACTAAATATTCATAAAAACACAGCTATGTTAAACATCAGGCGGGTTTTCGCTGATGCAGCATCCTGATGGTCATCCTTAGATCCACAGGTACATCCCTTTGGGTCATCCCTCTGTGTGGGTGAGAGATGGGGCTTGTGGGGCACGAGTTTCCACGCCAGAAATCCGGGAATGCTCTCGTTTGATGGCAGCAGGAAGCAGGGGGAAGCACGGGCAGGTGGAGGCTACCAGCAGCGGGGTTTGGGGAGGGACATTCACGTCCCCTCAAAGGCAAACGTGAGTGAGACAAGGACAGAGAGTCCCAGACAGTCCCTCAGCCCTTTTGCCACGTGACAGAGCCAGGGGTGACTCCGATGTGATCCATCCCTGCCTGTTCCACTTGCCAGGGAGCCAGATGCTGCTGCCTGGAAAACCCTTGCCCACAGCTGGGCTCCTGTGATTGCTGTCCAAGGAGTGGTGCCGTGGTGGGCTGGGATGGCTGGGAGCTTCCCACCATCATCTCTCCCCCTCCTGATAAGTTGTGGAGATAAAAACCAAAAATAAAACCATCAAATACGGGTTTTATGCCCCCGCCCCTTGTTGTAATTGAACATCTTAAAAGCATAATAAAAAACATTTGTTTTTTGTAATAGAATGGAAAAAATACTGACAAAATTATGACATTGGAAGCCGCCCTCTACAAACACCAAACCTCTGTGTTTGTTCCTCTGGTGGCTGAACATCGAGATGAAACAGATCTTTTCTTTCTGATGACAGCAGTTAGGACATGAGTGGCCATGTTAATTAATCAGTTAATGTAATAAACCCATCCTCAGGCTGGCTCTAATGGGTGAGTGGGACCTCCTGCTCATCACACTCCACTCAGCGGGACCATACTGAGAATGTCTCCAGTGTTTTAAACTGCTGGAAAATGTTTTCAGAATAGTTTGACCTTGTGCATCCTTAACTAGAATTCTCCGATTTCAGCTCGTGTGAAGTGACTCTTTGGCACCACTGGGATTCTGGATGAGATCTGGCAACACGAAGTTGAGTTGGAGTGTAAATTTAACAGCTCTTTCAAAGCAAAACTCTGTCTCTGTTTGGAAGGGGTTGTGTTTGGCACACCAGCTCCAGTTCTGCAGCAGCTGTGGAGTACACAGCCAAGACAGGTGGATCAGGCTCTAGGTGCCCACAGCTGCTCTTCCATCACTTCCTATGTTATTTTTCCAGCTATGGAGAGCTCAGCTGCTCCTGTGGCTGACAAATCCTGCCTTGGTTTCATTTTTAAGTTGAGCTGTACTTGCTGGGTGCTTGAAGAAAGGAAAGGAAAGTGAAAAAACCATGAAGTTTGCTTGTGAGCAAGAAGAGCTTAATTCCACTTAAAAACCTTTTCTAAGGCAGAATTGAAACTAAAGCACAACACAAGGTAAAATTACTGCACTCATTAGATTTGCTGTTGTTGGGCTGCTACCTGCACACTCAGCCCAGCAATCAGCCCAGCCTCAGCCCTCTCTCTAAGCAATCAAGGGTTGCCTGATTTTGAATAAACCCAGGATCCTTCTCTGTCATCATTTCTGCTGGGTTTGGTCGTTGTTCAGCTCTGACTGTGCCTTTGAAGTGCTGGATTCGTGGAAATGGCCAGTGTTGAACCTGACCTGTTGCCTATCTCCATGATGTAGACTAAGAGAAAAAAGGGAAGGAGAATAGAACTCCAGCTGGCTTAGGAGGATTTGGAGCCTTTAAATGGAAGGAAGTGGTAAAACTCCCAGTTTTCATCTGGAAGAAGTGCAGAGGAGCTGAAAGAGAAGGCAGTGCTTATTTTTCAACTCTCCCTGCTTAGCAGGCAGTGAGTGCTCCTTGTCAGGCTGATTTCTTTGGTGCTTCAAGGTCTGTTCCCTGGGTTTTGACCTTTTTTTGGGGTCTCCTAAGCCACTCTGGACTGAGAAACTGCCTGGATGTATGGTGTTGTATTACACCAACACCCCTTTAGGGGGAATTTCCGTGGTAGATTTCAGTACCTCATACCCCTGGTTAGTGAGGCAAAACCATGAAGAATGGGAGCTATGGCCCAGAGGGGGAATGCTGCACAAGGCACAGCTTTTCCATCCATATTTATTTATGATCAGATGTGGGATGGGAGTACTACATTTAAAAGGAAATGGTTTGTGCTTTTAATAAGGCTCTTCACTTACAGCTATTCTGATCTAACTCTTGCATTACCCACTGCTTTTTCCTTGCAGTGTTGTGGCTTTATGGTCTGCTGGCTCACAGACATGCATCTTCTTCATTACTTAAAAAACCTGATTGCTTTACAGCAATCTTTCTGCGGATGCAGAATGAATGTTATTTCCATTGGCTTTTATATTCCTATGTATAAAACACAAAAGCATTGCTGTTATTAATTTAATATGGAGAGCCTCTTAAAATGGCCCAAGCATCATCTGTTTTATTAGTGCCTGCTTGATAAAGCTTCCACATCCTACAGTTAGTTTGCTTCTGAGGATAAGACTTCACAATATGCACTGAGATTTTGATAAAATCTCATCAAAGCCTGCTAAAAGATCTTTATCTATTTTGATTGGCTTGATTACATTGATTAATGAAACACTGGAGGATTTTATGTGATGGGATTAAATAATGCAATTAGTTTTAATAATTTTTCTAAAAAATAGAATTAGATGGGAACAAAAGGGAAAGAAGAGAGCAATGTTCTGCGTACTGTGTTCATGATAAGTCATAATTCTTTGCTTTACCCCTTGGAACAGTGGCATTTCACAGACCTCAGATGCAGGAATGCTCAGGAGGAAATATAAGTGAAGAGGTTAATACTGGGGTGAATCTTAACTCACCAGGGTTTTACAGGCTGGCTTTCCTGCCAGTGTTAGGAAGGAGTTGTTGGCACCTTGAAGGCTTTGTTTTCCTGCATTGGCCTCCTCCTTCTTCATCTCTGGTTGTTCACAGGAGAAATGGGGGTCTGGATGAGAAGAAAACATGTATAATTTTAGAGGGTTAAGAATATTCAGGAACTGGCAGCAAAAATCTGAGGTTCTGTGCAGAGGATCTACAAGGGAGCTGGAGAGGGACTTTGGGCAAGGGCATGGAGTGACAGGAGACAGAGGAATGGCTTCAAACTGCCAGAGGGATATTGGGAAGAAATTCTTGGCTATGAGTGTGGTGAGGCCCTGGCACAAGCTGTGGCTGCCCCATCCCTGGCAGTATCCAAGGCCAGGTTGGATGGGGCTTGGAGCAACCTGGGATAGTGGAAGATGTCCCTGCCCATGGCAGGGGGGGTGGAATGGGATAATCCTAAAGGCCCATTCCATGATTCTACGATGGTGGATGGTAACTCAGCCACACCAGTGTTTGCACAGACACACTTTGTTATCAAGAAACAGTTCAGCCCCAAGCTGCCCATGAAATCCAGCCCTTAGTTCCCAGTGCAAGGAATGGGGAGAGGAAGTGACAATTTAGAAAAGATCCTTATCACGTGTGAGGACAGTGCCCAGCTCCTCTGCATTCACTGTGCTGGAGGTCGAGAGCCGGTCTGAATTCCTCAGCATTGCCTGGAACTTAAATGTTGTTGAAAGTGTTTAGGGAACAGAATCTCATAATGGTTTAGGTTAGAAGAGCCCTCTAAGATCTCCCAGCACTGCCAAGGCCACCACTAACCCATGTCCCCAAGAGCCACATGCACTCCTCTTCCATAAATCCCTCCGTGTGTGGGGACTCCACCACTGCCCTGGGCAGCCTGTTCCAATGCTTGACAACCCCTCTGGTGAAGAAATTGTTCTTAATCTCCAATCTAAACCTACCCTGGCACAACCTGAGGTCATCTCCTCTTGTCCTGTCCCTGTTCCCTGGGAGCAGAGCCCAACCCCCCCCCCAGCTGTCCCCTCCCGTCAGGGAGCTGTGCAGAGCCACAAGGTCCCCCCTGAGCCTCCTTTTCTCCAGGCTGAGCCCCTTTCCCAGCTCCCTCAGCCTCTCCTGGTGCCCCAGGCCCTTCCCCAGCTCCATTCCTTTCTCCAGACAAGCTCCAGGCCCTCAACATCTTTATTGTTGTGAGGGGCCCAAAACCACCCCCAGGGCTGGAGGGGCCCCAGCAGTGCCCAGCACTGGGGACAATCCCTGCCTGGCTCCCTCTGGCCACCCTGTTGCTGACACAAGCCAGGACAACCCCAAGCACTAGCACAGGAGGGGTAATCAGGGCTCCCCTCCCTTTGCTCCTCGTTTCCCTGGCTCTACAGCAGCTGGGCTGATGTTCACCTGGCGTTTCAGGGTTCAGAGCTGTCAAACTGCCTTTTGTGATCCATCCTGGAGATCTTGTGGGCCAGTGGCAACACAAATGCAGAGTGTCATTGCTGGGGTTTGAGGTCTTACTGGCGTTTCCCACACCTAGAATATCAATCCTAATTGCCATTTATTTTTCTCCTCATCTAGCTGTATCTCTATATCTTGTTTACTGTCACTCTGCACTAAGCTGTTACTTCAAAGCATTTGCCTGGAATAATCACAATCAGTAAACTGCATAACAGCTTTGTTAAATACACTGCCTCTTCCCTCATAGTGTCATTCCTGGGAAGAAAAGACAAGCAGGAGCTGTGCATGTTGAATCCAGATCTGATTTCAGAGATAGCAGGCAGCTAAATTGTGTACATTCTGTGTTAAGAGAAGTTTGGGACTACATTTTTTTTATTTGGGATGGCCTTTGTTCAGAAGCAAGTCCTGAGTGAATCAGTGCCTGAATTCTGGCACCAGGAGACATATGAAAACCTCACAATCCCAAAGTAGGAGGGTGAAAATGATGTGGAATTTCTTTTCAGAAGCAAAAGTTCTCTCAGCATGTGAAAAATTGGCTCTGTGCTGCAAACCCCAACACTTGCAGACTGCTAGAACAGGCTGAGAACAGCCTCTGCAAGTGTCATCCCTTTAGGGCTGTCAATGAAGAAAAATATTTATCCCCTGAGGCTTTGTCACAGAGCAAATGTATTAGCTGGCAAAAATAAATTATATCCTTTCTAATAAAATATTCAATTGCTTGTTTGTTCTAACAAATACAAGAAATGGAGATTTAATCAAGGAAAACAGGACTTTCCATCAGACCACAAGGTATTCTTGGCTAGAGGTCTGCTAATATGCTTGAATAATTCTGGTAATAGTAAAACTGAACCATCCAGAGAGGGCAGCTCTTATGCTGATTTAGAGTCACAGCATTTGGGGAGACAAAGAAATAGCCAAATTAGCTCCTCAAAATGATAATTGATGAAAGTTTTGCTAATGTCTCATCTTGGAGCCCGATAGAGACACGTTTCAGGTTTCTGCTCTGTTTATTTGTTTGCAAAAGCAGACATGGCAATAAATTGGTCAGTAATCAAAGCAGAGAGAGGACTCAACCTGGCTGGGAGTTCTCCTGATGATTGCTGTCTAGGAGAGCAGTTTCCCTCCTTCCACATATCAGTGCTTCACATTTTCCTCATCACACAGAATTCCTTTCATCCAGACAGACTAACACGGACTCTCAGACTGATAATTGGCACACACAGACACAAACTCCCTCTGCCCTCCCCCCCCAAACCCCAATCCCCACGTCTTCCCCCTGCCAAACCCAGCATTGTTCCAACCCCTTGCTCAAACAGACTGGAAAGCCTCCACCGAAGTTTTCATGAATAACATTGCGATTTTTGGAACCAACCCAGAGCCAGTTTGAAGATAATAGGAACACTGAGTACTAAATAACACACTGACAGAAGACATGACACCATGCTGGCAGAAGACATGTGTGCATGACTTTTATAGTAACCAGGGCACTCATGGCTTGGGAGTCAGAGAACAGCAAAGGAAACTGTTGGAAAAAATGGCCAATTTTTTATATCTCGTGACTTCAGCTGGAGAAGATCATGTGCATTACAGGAGAGAGCTGGTGTCCTCTGCAAAAAGCCTCTGTGCAGAAGCTGGTGCTGTGCCTCCCAGTCACATGATATTCAGAAGTCACGTGGAGATTCCTGGTATAGATATTGGATAGGAAATTGTGCTAAAAGGATCAGCTCTGAAAATTAGCAGTGATGGATGGTGTATAAAGGCAGTTGATAGGCTTCAGACTCCTCACAAGATGGAAAGAGAACCTATCTCCATCTCTTCAAGTTATTTAGAATGTCTGATTTTCCCTTATTTGCTAGTCTTTAATCTATAGTCCATGTGATTCTGCATGTCCCACTTCATAGCCAGAGAATATCCAAGCCATCTTCCAATGTGGTAGCTGAACTGAAATTTCAGGTTAAAATAATTGTCCTGGAGGGGAAAAAAAAAAGAATTATCCATAGTGTTTTCTGGAATCTGTATCTCAGCTCAGAACCCTCGAGAGGAACACAAGACTTTAGAGCAAGCCCTTCCCAAAGCTGATGTATTTTAGGTGCTTTCAGACTAAGGAGTTCAGCTGGAGGCAGTGGCAGGTCAGAGATTGAGGCCATGCTCTTGAATTATGGCCTGGTCAGTGATTGCTTAATATTGTGTCTTCATAGGTAGGAGTTAAACAAAAGGAGAAAAAAGGAAAAATATCTCAAAGCTGTGGGCTGTCAGTTCTCCTGTAGGAAAAATCCTAGGACTGTGGCCAGGCTTGAAGCTGGGCGTTGCACAAATACTCAGACGGGCCTGGAAGGCTTTTGATGTTGCTAGGCCCAGACTAAACCAAGGGAAGGGCCTTGTTTTTAAACATCCCCAACTCCCAAACTCTGCATGCTGCTCTAGGAGAGGTGCTGCGTGATGTCCACCAGCTCATGGTGCCAGCTGGGTTGTGACGGGGTGGGCCACGAGGAAGGATTGTGTCCCACTGGTGTCCCTTTGCTGACACTGTGACGGTGAGGGGGCTGAGGAGGAAGAACACTTCGCCGTGGCGTGGAGCTGCTTTATCTTTTATTGCTTGTACAGGATCAAGCACTTTCACTTCAACAGGAGATTATTCCTGTTTGAAGCCTTAACCATACACTGTAACGCTTAGATACAAAAAGGGCACGGAAGGCAAAGCATGGAGGAATTAAATTATATATTATATATGCGTGCAACCGAACGAACCTTGCGTGAGCCCCATGTTAGCTGTGAATATCTGTTCCACTTCATGAAAGCCCTTTCCTCCATTTATCACTATTTTCTAGTGCTATCAGTGGGTGTTTGTGCACACTGGCTGGAAGAGGACTGAATTCTGCAGCAGTTTTCTCAGGCAAAACCCCCAGCCAGGAGCAAAGGCTCTGATGACAGTAGAGAAACATCTCTATTCACAAGCACTCTTTACAGGTGATTGCTTATGTATTAGAGATGCAAATGAGGGTTTTGTTTCAAATGAGGTAAATCTAAGATTAAACTCCCATCGAAGAGTAAATGTTCCCTTTACCTTTCATGTGTAGTAGCTTGAAAGAGCCTACACAACAATAAATTGCATTACAGAAGCTCCCACTGACACGACCATATGTTAGCAGTCTCTGTTTTGAAGGGTTACAGCTCGGTTGTAAGAATTTGCTGTGGACTGAAATTTGGCAGTCTCTGCTGGGTAGTTAGATTTTAAAACAGAGCTACAAATGCATCCCAGTTCCTCACGAGTCATCCCAGAAAGGGCAGAGTAGGAAAGAGCAAAGCAGGTTGAATTAGAGTTTGGCACTTACACAGCTAAGAGCAATGTGGTGAAATGAAAATGTGTGTGGTGGTAACACCCACTCCAAGCTCCTCTGCCCTTCAGGAAAATGGTAAAAAATGAGCTGTAAACCACGAGGGGAAGAGCTGCCTTCTGGCACTGCGGCCTCAGCAGGTTGCAGCTCCTGAGGCTGTGGGAAGACAATGACCTGTGGTATTCGGGAACATGATCAGCTTGCAATGAGATTTCCCGTGAAAAGGGGGGGTGAAAAGAGGAAGGCTCAAAGTTGAGGAGCAGACAGTTGTTGCTTGACGTTGAGCTTTTTTCCTGTAAGTCCTGAGTCATGCTGCCTTCCCATTCTCCGTTCTTGGCTGAGAGGAAAATGGACAGGCTTCCCATCAGAAGCAGCTCCTGTGGCTGCCCAGCTGTGCTGAGTGCCCATGGGGGAAGAAAGAATGAGGTAGAAGTGTGTAATAAAAAACTGCTTAAAGAGAGAGAGGAGCAAGGAGCACCAACCTCTCTCTTTACTGCATTTATATCCATTATGGGGTTTTAGTGCCTTTTTAGGTGACTGGGCTGTTGCCGATTTGAGATCAGGGAAGCTCAGCCCCTTCACAAAACATTTTGGGTTCCGTGGGACAGGATGAATATTCACATCTGCACAGTGGGAATCTGTGCCTTCTTTTAGCCTAGCTGGATGTACTTACGAAATGATGGAAGATGGGGCTTGAAGGGAGGTCAGGGTGCATCTGCTCCACCCTACTTTCAGGACATAGAATCCTAGAAGGTTTGAGTTGGAATGGACATTGAAGACCATCTAATTCCAAGTCTCTTGTTGTGGGTACCTTCCACTATCCCAGGTTGCTCCAAACCCTGTCCAACCTGGCCTNTGAATATTCACATCTGCACAGTGGGAATCTGTGCCTTCTTTTAGCCTAGCTGGATGTACTTACGAAATGATGGAAGATGGGGCTTGAAGGGAGGTCAGGGTGCACCTGCTCCACCCTACTTTCAGATCATGGAATCCTAGAAGGTTTGAGTTGGAAGGGACATTGAAGACCATCTAATTCCAAGTCCCTTGTTGTGGGTAGCTTCCACTGCCCCACGTTGCTCCACAACCTGTCCAACCTGGCCTTGGACACTTCCAGGGATGGCTCAGCCACAGCTTCTCTGGGCAACCTGTGCCAGGACCTCACCACTCTCACAGGGAAGAATTCCTTCCCAATATCCCCCCTCAGAGGGAAGAATTCTTTCCTGATATCCCATCTGAACCTACTCTCTGTCAGTTTAAAGCCACTCCTCCTTGTCCTATCAATCAGTTTTGAATTTAGTCGGTGTTCTGGCAGGTGTGAGTGAATATCTGGCAGGAAGGCTTCTCTCTTGACAACCTTCTGAAGATACCATTTATCTTGGTCTTGTTCCTGCTTTTGGTCCAGAAAATCTGATTACTTGGTGCCATTTGGATATTCCTAGCTGGAAGATTTTAAAAACCTCACAGACCTTCAGGCATGCGGCCAAAGCAGCAAATTTTGTTCGCATAGAATTCCAATGGACCACTTCAAGCAAGGAAATGGAGAAAGACATCTGTAAAATGTTTCAGGCCCTGGATAGGCAGACTTAATCTATGGATGTCCTCCTTCCTGGCCATGGACTTCTCAGAGGATGCAGAGAGACTCCTGTGTGTCCTGCTTGGACAGCTAAAACTGGGCCGGATGGGTCAAAGTGTGAGCAAATTCTCTGAATCCGTCTGGGAAGGCTGTACAGAGACACGAGCTGAAACTTTTGTGGCTGCCTTTACCACAAACCTGCTTTCCTCTGCTGAGCAGTCTCCCGAGCTGCTTTACAGGGACGATCTAACATGTTGTATGAAAAGTAAAGAAATCAAATAGCAAGCGTTCCACTTGACCAAAAGGTCAGAGTCTCGGCGATTAAAACGCTTTGTTATTTTAAGATCAGGGAATGTCACATAACCATTATATATAAATGGCAAAGCTTCTGTGTGTGCTGACTGCTGAGGAGCCTGCTCACTCTGTCCTTGGGGGTACCAGATGAATCCTCTCTCCTGAAGCAGTTCCCGCATCCTACAAATAGTTCTGCATGGATGGCAGGCAAAGCAACCCGTACAGCCAGAGAGATTCAATACACTTTGAAAAATCCCAGAATGGTTTGGGCTGGAAGGGACCTTAAAGACCATCCAGTTCCAAACCCCTGCCCTGGGCAGGGACACCAGCCACAGCTTCCCTTTTCCAGTTCTTTGTGTGCCATGCTGTAATTCTTGCCCTGCTGCTCCTATAGCGTTCGGTGCTGTTTTCTCTTCTCATTTCCTCTAAGTTAAAAATACCAAAATCGACATAAAATATATGGACTTTATAATGCAAATTTTTGTTCTGGAAATGCCCCACTCCTTTCAAGTGGCTGACCAGTGTGTGGGGCCATGCAGCTGTCCTGCTTTAGGAGTGGTACTCCCCAGTTCAGTGCCCCCACCCTCCAAACTACACCCTGCTCTCTCCTGCTCCCCCATTTTCCCCTCCCTCTCTCCACTGCAGTGGGATGAGGAGGAGAATTGGAGGCACAAAAATAAAGATCATGGGTTGAGGTAAGAGCAATTTACTGGAAGCAGGAATGAGATAAGAAAACAAACATTATCAGCAAAAATACTAACGAGAGAGGGTACAAGAAAAGACAAAATTCACACAGAAACCCCTCTGATAATTAACAATACTGGAGAGTTTCCTCTGCCACCAAAGAGAACCTGTTCTCCTTGGAAGAGAATCCCCTTCTCCTGGCCCCATCAATGAGTGAGGTGGTACAGAATAACCTCTGGATCCTGGCCATGCCCCTCCTGTCTACTGCCAAAAATTAACCCTGGCCTGGCCAGAACTGGGACAACAGTGAACCCAAGACTGGCTTTGCCTTGATTTTGACTGGACTTTGCAGATCTGCTGAGCAGGGACTGAAATGTCTCTGACCCACACAGTGCTGGGATACAACTGTGAGACATAAATAAATGCCCACAGAAAGCTGGGATGATATACTTAGCTTTTGCTTCTATCTTTCCACATCAGGGAAATAATAGGATGGGGTGTCAGTGGATTAATGAAGTATTTATTTTTTTTTGACAGTTTGCAAATATTGTTATACAAGTGGATCGTGCTGCTTTGGACTTTAGGTGGTGTTAGATTTGGCTTTAAATTATGAAGTCCAGGACACTGATGGATGAGAATGAGAAAAGGTCAAGAAGATCATTTACAGTTAAAATAAATACCTTGAAGTTCAGATAATTCATAATCCTGGCCCTCAAATCCTGCCTGTTATAGGAATGTATTTAACAATAATACTGACCTGAAATAAACTCTTTGAATTAACTGCTTTTTTCAAGTGTGTCAGACAGAGCTGGAAATTCAGGGAGGATGAGGTCTGAGGTCCCAACAAAACAGTCTCTCTCTGCTGGTATCCCCTAGCACACCCTGGGATGTCTTCTTTTAATGATAAAATGCTTCTTTTTCAATTCTACATGCATTTCTTCTCCAATGGATTCTTGAAATTGAACTTAATCTTCTGCTGTGAAGAAGATATCAGAAGGGTCAAAGGAAAGAAGAGAAAAATTATATTTTCACATGATTTTTTTTTTTTTTAATATGAATAAACACGTACAAAGCTTTATAGCCTGGCCAGAATAGAGCTGTGGGGAGATGCTGAACTCTCCTCCTTTCTCTCTGCCTTCCCATCCCACGCTTTATTTTCCCTTCTGCTTAGGGGGAAGAGATGCAAAAAGAGCAATTTGTCCTTTGCATGCTGTTTTGAGAGTTGAGGGAGTGTCTTGACTCGCTCACGAAATGATGAATTATAGATTCATTGAGCAATAGGGCTGGAAGATACCTCCGAGACCTCCAGTGCTGGAAATTGCACTGTCTCACCAGATAATCTCTTCCAGCGTGTCACCATCCATCTGTTAAGCAGGGGATCACAGCATCAGCTTTTGCCTTGGGCCTTCAGTGTTGGGCAGGCCAGGGCTGCTCTCTGCTGAACAGGAGATTGGTGAACCTGCTTTGCTCCTTGCACATGGATTATTTGTATTTTGGCACTTGGGCAGGGCAGAGGCTCCTGGCCAGGCCCCTGGTATTCACAGCTGACATAAAGAGAGCTCAGAAGTGTATCAAAGAGCCCTCTTCTTCCTCCTCCTGCTCGTGATGGTGCTCGGGAGATGTGGGTGGGATGTTTCAGTCTGAGGAGGAGCAGCTGAGGGAGCTGGGAAGGGGCTCAGCCTGGAGCAAAGGAGGCTCAGGGGGGACCTTGTGGCTCTGCACAACTCCCTGCCAGGAGGGGACAGCCGGGAGGGTCGGGCTCTGCTCCCAGGGAACAGGGACAGGATGAGAGGAAACAGCCACAAGTTGGGCCAGGGGAGATTTAGATTGGATATTAAGGAAAATTTCTTCACCAGACGGGTTGTCAGCCCCAACACAGGCTGCTCAGGACAGTGGTGGAGTCCCCATCCCTGGAGGGATTTAGAAGCCGTGTGGATGTGGCACCTGGGGACGTGAGTGAGTGGTGGCCTTGGCAGTGCTGGTTCAGCAGTTGGACCCGATGACCTGGGAGGTTTTTTCCAACCTAAATGATTCCTTGATTGCATTGTCTTTGTCCTTGGTGTCTGAGATGCTGCTGCTTGTGGAGACAGGCGGGGAACATTGGGAAACCTGTCCCCCGTGCTGTGTCACCTGGTGGGGCAGGAGCTGCCTGGGGCTGGCTCACGTGGAGGGCTGTAGCTGTGGTTTGTGCTCCTTCTTCTCTGGCTGCACCTCGCCACCAGGTCCAAGGGAACACGGGTGTCCATCTGCTTTATCTGGTGAGAAAACGTATTTGCACCAACCTGCCGGCCATGGCGGTTCCACAGCGGGGCTGTTCAGAGCTCTGCAAAGAAAGGGCCTCTCCAGAAAAAGAGAATTTATCTTCCCTTATCGCCTTCTATCCCAATACACAACATTATTCCGACACAGAACATGGGAGACTGATCCCAGCTGCCTCCTCACCGTGCAGATTGTGCACTATTTATACGTTATGCACACACGCTATTTAACGTACTTTTCATTTTTTTAAGGGCAGCCAAGGAATCTTTTGCTAACACAAATCTTATTTTCACATGTGGCTTTGTATAATGAATTTTTCAAAGATTTCCACACCTACTCTAAGTGAAATTATATCTTGAGGAAAGTATAGCTTGATTGTTTATTCTGAACCATGTTGAAGCTCCTGCCTTTCCTGTTTTAATCTAAATTGCTCTTTTGAATGTGTTTTATATTAGAATTTGGAAACAGATACAGTTCTTTTATTTTTATTTGTTCTCCTTTTTTTCAATTATTTTTTTTTTTTACACACAAGCTTGAATGCACATATATTATTATGGCTGTCTTTTTGCCATTTACAAAGGAAATATACACTCTGACAATATCGCGTGCACCAAATCAATGAAATATCCTGTGTTTTCTATTCATTAAGCCCCTAAAGCACTATGCACAAATTCCCTCACTTTAATTACACACCTCAGGGATGTGCAGGCCAAAAAGGAGGCAGTCAGACAAAAAAGCCTAGTCTCTGCCAAAAGGAAAAAAAAAAAAAAAATTACTGGTAAACATTTATTTTCAGCGGGGAAATCTGCTATTAATTCATATAGTGACTTTCCCCAGCTGAAATAATGAGGAAAGCCAAGTGAACCAAATGTTCACAGTGAGCAAACATGAACAGTAGGAAGTCAGCCCATCTTGTATTTACATGTTTATTCCATCAGCCTTTGAAGAACATTTTCACAATTCTTTTTTTTTTTTTTTTTTTTTTTTTTTTTTTTTTTTTTTTTTGTTTGGGTG
>VZSE01002207.1:852148-886413 GCA_013398275.1 Promerops cafer | reverse complement strand
TTTTTTTGTGTGTGTGTGTGTGTGTGTGTGTGGAGTGTCAACGTTTACTCACACTCCTGAGAGGGTGGGGGGTGACTCATTAACAGTGAAAGGAACTGGATCTCAAAACCATGCCCAGATTCAGCCTGTCCCATCTGGAAGTGGGGGTTGAAATTGTAGTATAACAGAATAATGGAATGGTTTGGGTTGGAAGGGACCTTAAGACCCATCTTGTTTCAACCCCCTGCCATGGGCAGGGACACCTTCCACTAGACCAAGGTGCCCAACCTGGCCTTGGACACTGCCAGGGATGGGGCAGCTTCTCTGGGCAGCCTGTGCCAGGGCTTCACCACCCTCACAGGGAAGGATTTCTTCCCAATATCCCACCTATCCCTGCCCTCTGGCAGTGTAAAGCCATTCCCCCTTGTCCTGCTACTCTGTGCTCTTGTCCCAAGTCCCTCTCCAGCTCTGTTGTACCCATTTGGGTACTGGGAGGGACTCTCAGGCCTTCATCTTCTGCTGAAATACAGAGGGTGACTCCAAGGATCTCCAAGAGTGAATGTGCCCATCTGAGCTGCAGGAATATTTGGTCACAGGCTGGAGGCCTCTGGAGGTGCTGGGGGTACAGAACTTTTCCCCTTACATATTGGAAATGCTCATACCTCCAAATGCATTCCCTCTCCCTGCTGTGAGGACACCCCAGCAACCTTTATTTGGTTCCTTGGTTGGCAAAAGACTAAACCCAGACCTGACTTACACAAAAAAGAGCTGTATTTGCCAGTACATGAGCTAGACACAAAATGCTGCACCCCCTGTGTGCTTCAGCTCATCAACACTGACCAGCAAGGCCCCTGTAGTTTTACAAAAGATGTGTGTGATGGTTAGAGCCTGTTATAAAAACAAGAAGGAAACAAAATTCATCATTGTTTGGACTGTCACCTTCTTCAAGCAGGGAAAAATGTTTTCTTTATCAGAGTGTACTAATAAAATATCTTCTTGACTTTTGTTCCTCTTGGAAACCCCCAGGTACCCCAGGCTATTTTCCATAGTATTTTGTGATATTTAGTTCAGGCTGGGCAGAGATCCCACAGATTGCAAAGGAAACCAGTTGTGTCTTCATTTTAAATTGCATTTTTAGTTTCACATTGGCTCTTGATGGAGCTCTGGGTGCTCTGCACCATGGGCAGAACACTGAGATTTTGCTGATGTGGCTGTTTATCCAGAGCAGGGAGGACAGTATTGGCATCCAGGAGTTTTGCTTAGGAGGGGAACACATTCAGACATTTTCAGGACCTGTGATTAGTCATTTGAAAGATAGTAAAGCAACTTAAGAAAATTTCTTCACTTTTTTTTTCTTTTTTTTTAAATACGGTGTGTAGGCTTGTACAGTGGAGCAAAGAAAGTTTGTGCAAGTTCTCCTATAAAAAACAGGAATATCAGAGAATATTCTGGCAGATATAGCTCAAGTGTCAGGTATTCACAGGTAAAAGAGTCAAAAATCTCTTGCAGGCACTAAAGCAGAGTAAGTTTAACTGTGGCTGATGGCAAACAAATCTGTTTATGGGTTGGTGCCTATGGAGATCCTGAGTATTAATGGCATTCCACTGAAGTGACACATTTTAAAATGAAAATTTTGGATTGAAATGAAAACCATCAGAAAGGAAAAGATGCATCTGGGCAGAGATGTAGATGGGTAATGGTGTCTCTGGGCTGAAACTTCCTGTGATGGGGTTTGAGATGATAGCAGGCTTTTTCTGCTATTACTGGGAGGTTTTTATCCCTTAACCCCAGTAAGTATAAGCTAGCATCACTCCTTGAGTATTGCTTTTTTGAAATTAGCAGCTACCAAAGCCTCCCCTAAATAATTTTTTAGCAGATACATCATTTTTGTTAGAGATGAATAAATGAATAAAATGTATGCGCGATCTCTCTCTTTCTCCTATTCTATAAGAAGAAGCAATGCCCTATTAATTTTGACAGACAACTTGGCATTAGCCACTTTAAAATCCAACATGGGATAAAGTTCTGCATTACTAGTCTTTCTACATTTTTGTCAAGAGATGAGCATTTTGCCAGATTTTTTAATAATACGCCAAGAGCTTTGTCAGTCAGTTTGTTTAGCTCTGCGTGGTTATGCCAGTATTTTTCAGCTCTCCTGCTGTGTGTGCCACTGCCCTTCACTGCTTTTCTAGCTCCTCCCCTGCAATTAGACAAAGTCAACACAGCAGAGTCAGGCTGAGCAGCCCCGAGGTACCTGCAGCTCTCAACCATCCAGATTCACAGTCCGGACGAACGGGCTTTGCTTATTCACCGCATCACCACCTCAATTAGGAGTTTTCATTACATCTCAGCTATTTATCACAGGCACAACAGATGGAAAAGATAACTCTGAACACGCTTTAAGTCCTCACCTAAGAAGAAGGAAGCGGGGGGAGAAATTATCCAGAAAGAAACAGGAGCAAACGCATAAGGCAGCTTGCAACCAGGAACCAGTTACCATGCCTACTGAAGCCTGTTCTAAAGAATGTGTTGGCTGACACACAGAACTCAATGAAAAGATGAAAAAAATGTGCAGGCAATACTAGTTTGGCAGGGATGGTGGGGAATCTGAGACAGAGCTGCTGGTATGGAAGGATCTCACTGCATGCAATTTGCAAACATGCCAATTCAATGGCATGTGATAGACACTAGATGGAATTTAAAGGTCTTAGGGTCTTAGAGAGCTGGAATCGCACAAGGAAACTGTGGGTATTAAAAATAGCAATCCTTTTCACCAAACCTTGTGCCTCAGATTTGAATTCAACGCTGTTGAGAGAAATCTCTGCCATCTCTCCCAGGCACACTTGAAAAATTGCCTGGATGTACCTTAATTCTGCTGTATCTTTACATCCCAATAAACACACGGCACCGGCGCCGCTGCATTTCCAAAGAAATTCCCAGGGCTTCCTTTGTGTGTGTGTGTGTGTTTTGAAAGGGAACTGGCTGCCTAACAGGACTTACACAGCAACTTCAGGCAGTTAACTTCTATGGGATTTCCAAATTTTTCCTGGTAGGTGAGGAGAAAGGGCAGTCAGGCTGGGGAAGGGAGGGGAAGAATAACGTGAGGGCTGAATTTTTTGAGGGGGGTGGTGCAGATGGTTGGGTTCAAGTGCTTCACTATGAGTCCACCCTTTCCTCCAAATAAAAATCTATACAAATTCCAGTGTACCATTTATAAATGTCCTTTATCTTTTGTAACACTGCTCATCCATTCCTTTTTTTCAATATTTTTTTAATGTGTATGTGTGTGTGTGTGTGTGTGTGTGTGTATTATTTTATGGCATGTGATAAAGATTTGAAAAGTTGGGGCACATGATTGAGACCTTGGAAAAGATTTATGTAGAAAGGGAGCAAAGCACTCATTTCTCAGTGTCTACTTGGTGGCTTTTTTCAGCCCAGTCAAGATGTTGGCTTGGTTGAGGGCCAACTCCCAGTTTCACAGTTTGGATTTAGCAGCAATATTTTTGGGAGCCGTGGTGGTTGCAGGGGTTTAGGTCAGTCTGTTGCTGAGTAAGAACCATACCACTATTTTTGGTTTGTGCTGGATTTGAACTGGTAAAGCCACATTTGCCTGGCTCTGACTTGGTCCATGTTCATCTGTGCTGAAATTTAAGGGCAGACCTGTGTCTGGTGTGGATGGATGTTCCCGCTTGGCACAAAACAGAATTTCACATCAGCTCTGCTGTCAGATCACATGGTGGGGCAAATTCCTGTGCCAGGAAGGCACATCCTCACCCAGACTGCTGCCATCATCATCAGGGCCCACCTGATGGACCTGGTGGGTTTCCTTTCAGGGAGGTTTCTGCCATCCCCTCTGTCAGTGGCCCCCTTTCCACAGGAGGAAGGTGAATATCCCCAGTTAGGAGATGCTCAGGAAAGCACAGCTCAGGCTTCATAAACACCAAGTTGCCCAGTTCATGTGTTCATCACTGCCATCTTTTGAACCCAGATTCATGAGCCTTTATCCACTTTTCCTTGGCTATAAAAAGGGTCTGTGGTTCTCAGAGGCCAAGGGAGAGATATGGTGTCTTTTGGAGACCAGAGAAGGGTCTCAAGCCTTTCCTAACTGGCAGGCATCCTCTCCCAGCCAAAGTGGACAACTGTCCACGGAACAGCACAGCTATTTTGGATCACATTTCACTCTTCTTTTGCTGTAGGCAGCCAAAATGCCTAATCTGGCCTGAGGATGCCATCAGAACGCTGTGTTTTGAAATGGTGGGCACTGATGCATGCAAGGACTGTGTCTGAAGTTCTAGGCTTAGTGGAGTCAAATTTTCATATACCTCCCATGGATGGGGAGACATGAAGTTGTCCGTGTGCTGCTAATTGCTGCAAACCTGGTCTTTTGGGAGATTTTGTGAAAAAGAATCTTTATGCCTGTGTTAGGTTGGTGTGGCTCATTGGGAGAGTGAGGCCCTGTAGTATCTGGGTAGAAAGGGAGTCACAGATTTAAAAGCTAGAGGAAGAACTGTTTTTGTATAATTTGTCCTGCAATTTAATGCAGTCCAGAGGATTAATGTGTGTTTGGATTGGAGAATTTCACTTGGAAAAATGTCCAGTCTGGAGACTGCAATGTCCAGCAGTGGAGACACCACTGTGGCACTTGGCCATTTGTTCTGGTCATTAATTACTTCCCAGTCTGAGCAACCTGGCTTAGTGGAAGGTGTCCCTGCCCATGGCAGGGGGTTGGAATGAGATGGTCTTTAAGCTCCCTTCCAACCCAAACCATTCTGGGATTCATTAATTTCCTCTTTGTCTCAATGGACCTTTCCCACCCCAGATTTTAAGCCTGGTGCCTTTGAGGGCCTTGAGATGTTCAGGGGGAAATTTAGAGAGGCTAAAGCAGCTCAATGAGCCTAAATTCAGTTTTTTAGGTACTGGATCCCATTATTCATCTTCCAGCAGGGCCGTGATGGTCCCACCTCTTGTCATCTCCAACACCACCTAGCCAAGGAGCTTCTAATGATGGGTGAAGTAAAAGCCATTTATTCCAAATTTATTTAGGAGTTTTAGATGGTCTGTGGAAGTACTTCATCTGTGATAATAAACTGTGTTTCACAGCCTTCTCCTTCCCCTGCTGGGTTTAAGGCATGATGCTGGTGTTGGTGGCTCCACACTCTGCAGTGTGGACCTGCCACGACTTCAGAATTGATCTTTCAGCTGAAAACAGCTACAAGATGTGATAAACCTTGACACCTCAGGAAGAGGGGTAGCTGGGTGGTCAAGGGTCTGGTCAAACATGTTATCCCAGTGTGCTGAGGGGTCTGTGGGATGGCTGCCTCCAGCTGGAGAGCAGTGACCCAGCACAGCCCTTTACAGTGTTTGACTGTTTATTGGAGTGCCTCATCTTCTTTAGATTATTAATTCTTCCCTCATAGCCCACTGTTAGTTGGAAATTGCTTTCTTTTTTACAGATGGGGAATTCCCACCAGGGAAGTTGCAGGCTGTATGCACACTATCTAATTTAGGCACTAACTTAAGCCCCTGGTGTAGTTATTGGGTAGAAGCAGAGACTTTCAGAGAACCTGAGGGAGGGAGTGCTTCCCCCAGCTGCCAAGCAGCATCATATTCTTCTTTCTTATGCATCCAATGAAAAGGACAAATCTTCCCCAGAAGCTGCTGATTTTTCCCAGATCACACCAGACAGGACTGGCACAGCCTAGACTGAAATATGTGTCGTTTATTTCGAGCCTAAGAGCTATGGATCAGTCTTCCTTTGGATTTATTTTCTAGTAGTTTCAGGAGTGTCTTCTGCGATTGGCATCAGGCATTTTTTCAGCAGGGATGTCTTCTCTGAAATGCCTAAATCACAGGCTGGGACTGCTGATAATACAGAATATAAATAAAATGCAAAGCAGTCAATGACAGTCAACAGTGATTTGTCAAGAACAGACAATTTCAAAACAGTGAGACAATTGTTCAAGAAAAGTGCTGTAATTTGGATATACTATTGCTAGACAATGTCACCAGAAACAAGTTACCTGTGACCACTGTCAATAAGCCACCACTGTAATTAACACTTGGACTTGATGATTTTGGAGGGGTTTTCCAACCCTTCCAATCCTGTGAAAAGAAGATTGTCCTACGTGGAGGCCTTCAGGAGTTTGCCCTCGTTCTACCCAGTGGAAGAGGGAGTGGTTACAGGTCACACAGTCTGGGGAGGCTGCACCAAAGCAGAGGATCAGAACTGAAAAAATCTTGGTGGATTTGGAGCAGGGAGCCATGAAGGGAGAGGTGACAGAGGTGGTGAAATATCTCCAAAACTGTTGTGAGGGGGCTGGGTCTGTCCTCCATGTCCAAGGGGTTATGGAAAGAAGGAAAGGGCATTGGCTGGAGCCCTGAGGCTCAGCTTAGAGGTTAAGAAACACTTCCCATGAGGAGAGACAGAGCAGACTGCCTGGAGGGGCAGTGAAGGCTTTTAACTGCGTGTTAGAGAAACATCAGCCTGAAAAATACAGGTGACCCTGCCCTGGGGCAGATGAATGCATGGGTGGCTTCTCGATGTCCTTTCCAGCCTTGTTTTTCTGTAGTTTCATCACATATTGCAAGATTATGTGGGTTTTGATGTGCCTGCACAGAAACCTGCTCCATCCACCCCTTACATTCATCAGTATTGCTAAGGGAAAGTTAACAGAACTCTTCAAATGCAGCCCATTGTGCTTAAATGCTGCAAAATCTCATGGCTGAGATGTCAGGAGTTGCCTGCCAGTGCTTGGGAGCAGGGGATGGAGGGTGTTGCATGGCCTATGCGGGTGCCTGGGCTTAGTAGTTGGACTTTGCAGGGCTTTATTTTCTTTCTAGTCCACTTCTTGGCTAACCATAAAACTCCTGACCCAGTCAGGTGAAGCCTGGCTCTATTTTAAACAAGAAACTGTGGCACAAAAAGAAAGACTTTTTTGGGGTGTATTCAACTGTAAGCTGTGATGAAAAGGGATATTCTGATACAAATCCATTTCAATAGCAGTCCTGGGCAGAATAAAACATCAACACTAAAGGCAAAATGGTAGCAATTCCCTTTCCCTTTCATACAAGCCCTGATCCTGCATCTGGGGATGGTGATGTGGGGAACCAACCCAAGGTGAGAGGTGTACATCAGATTAGCTCTGGCTAGATGACCACATGGGGTGGATACCTCTGGGACATTTTTTCTTAGCATGAAAATAACCCTACAGGTGTTTTGGTGTCAGGGAAGTGTATGAAACCTCTGCTGTACCACAGGTTTGAGGTGCCCAGAGGCTTCCCAGACCACACATCAAGTACAAGGAGCCACCAGCAGTTCTGTGCTGAACAACTGCAGGTAGTGTGGCACATGGTTGGGAAGGAGAATCAATCTCTGCGAGTTTTGGGGCACGTTTGGAAGAGATCAGTTCTTTGGTGGCCATGTTCTCCTGGCACCCAACTATTCACTGTGCCCCACACAGCAACGCTCCTGTGGAACCAGTGGGAGCAGGGCAGTGACAATCCCTCTTTGCTGGGCACTGGTGAGCTGTACCTTGAATCCTGTGTCTGGTTTTTGGTCCCAAAATGGTGTTGGAGCTTGTCCAGAGATGGAAACGGAGCTGGGGAAGGGTCTGGAGCACCAGGAGTGGCTGAGGGAGCTGGGAAAGGGGCTCAGCCTGGAGAACAGGAGGCTCAGGGGGAACCTTGTGGCTCTGCACAACTCCCTGACAGGAGGGTGCAGCCAGGTGGGGCTCAGGCTCTGCTCCCAGGGAACAAGGAAGAGAACAAGAGGAAACCATCTCAGGTTGTGCCAGGGGAGGTTTAGATTGGGCATTAGGGGAGAATTCTTTAGGAAAAGGGTGGTCAGGCATTGGAACGGGGTGTCCAGGGCAGTGGTGGAGTCACCTTTTCTGGAGGGATTTAAAAGCTGTGTGGATGTGACACTTGGGGACATGGGTTAATGGTGTACTTGGCAGTGCTGGGTTAATGGTGGGACTCAATGATCTCAGAGGGCTTTTCCAGCCTCAGTGGATCTATGAACTGTTTGCAGGCCAATGATGTGAACTGGGTTAGGAAGACAGTGTGGGAATAGACGTTGCAGGAACATTCAGAATTTTGACTCCAGATCCTTTAAAAAGCCCCATATGAATGGGGCAACACAGAAGGAAAGTCACAGGATTTCTTAAGTTTGTATTGCCAGACAAATGTGACCCTGTGTTTAAGGTTCATGGGTTGACTGGCTTGACTGGTGAGAGCAGAGCCTGCCTGTGCAGTGGTATCTGCCACCAGACACCACCCTCTGTGTGTCACCGTAGAAAATGTCCCTGGAAATGGGCATTTCCTTCCCTCTGACCACCTGGAGGACGTGCAGCCACAAACACTGGCCAACGTTGGGAGCAGCTTCAAAGTGCCTCAGTCATTGAAGTGAACGTGAACGATGCCGTTGACTTCAAAAAGAGCAGGATCAGACCCAAAGCCACCGGCTTTAAACGCAGTTGGGATAAAAAAAAACATACAAATATACTTTGGGGAGAGGGCGGTGTCAAGAGGGCATTCTGAGTTAATTTCGGATTTGTTTTTGAGACCACAGCTGGGTGAGAACACTCCTTTGTGGAGAAACTGTGCTTAAATTAACGTGGGATCGTAGCAGCAGATGCAAAAGGGAAGCGAATGTATTAAACATCACTGTCTTGGACATTAGTTCTGAAACCGCCACTGATCACACTCCACTTCAAAGAGACCCTCTACCAGGGGCTTGGCTGGGAAGATAAAGCCCTGGCTATTTACCTTCTGACCTTGGTTCAAGACTAAATTGAGAATCTAAATGAAAGTAGTTTGGTGGTCTCAGCTCAATCCCTGGTAGACAGTTGTCCGTATCACAAAAGCGCCATCCCCAGTTTAACACAATTTGGCACGGCCGGTCCTCTCTGCTTAGGAGAGACCCTGGGCTAAATTAACACAGAGACTAAATTACATCTCGTGTGCCATCGTGGAGATGGCAGTCTTCGGAACGGTGCCTTAGAATAGCAGCCCGTGTGGACGCTCTCCAAACTGGCTTCTGGATAAAGAAATCTGCTTTCAGAGCTGCCACTTTCAAGCCTATTGCTTAAGCCAAAAAAACCCGAAAATAAAAGCAAATCACAGCACAGGCTTTTTAGGAACTCCTACTTAGAACAGGGATGATGATCTTGGAGAGATTAAAACACACTTTCTGAGTTTTTATTGAAATTTGACCAATTATTTTCTCTTATTAAAGTACCTCATGAGCCACAACCATAAATTGCCTCAATTAAATATATTTTACCATTTTTATTATTTCTTACTAGGATAGCCAAAAGAAGAGATGCTGCCATACAAATGTGCAAGAAAGCATTTGCTAAGCATACATATTCATCATTTACTCATATCTATCTAATCAATCAAATAGATTTAGTACCAGATACCATAAACAGCTACAGCCATGTTTAAATAGGAGTAATCAAAATATTTACATTAAAAATACCTGTAAATATTGGTAGGACATGATTACCCAGCGTATGCTAATATAGGATGGATATTGTGATAAAGACAGCATGACATAAATATCAGATTTAGAGCCTGCATGTGCTGTGTGCTGTGAAAGGTGCAGAAGCTCCAAGCAGAAAAAGCCCCACAAATTAATAACGAGGTCATTAGCACGAAGGCTGAATACAATGCAGGAAAACAATGTCATATCCTCGGTTTTACTCTAATTGTGGGATGCCTTCTGAGCGAGCTGAGGGGACAGATGGTGGAGCAGTTCCCATGCTCTGACTCCTGCTCACTTTCTGGCTCTTCCTCACTCTTTATGTCTGACTTTGCTCACATTGCTTAGGCAGGATCTTAGCGTTTTTCAGTGCTTCAGGGCAGTAAAAATTAATAATTATAACTGTTGCTATTAGAGAATCTGGTTGGGTATTGGAAGTAGTCTGAAAACATCATTATAAGGCTCTTTATGCCTTTCAGCCTCCCAAAGCCTTATAAATGTTTCGTTTTTTATGGTGCCACTGGAAAGCCAGAGGTATCACTGCACACATGGTGTGCCTGGGGAAACTGAGGCACGAGGCTGTATTTGTAATTACAAGTAAATTACTCCACACACGGAGGCTGTGACTCAGCCTTCTGCACTAGCAATCAGAAAATCCTTCTTTTCCTCTTCCCAGAAATACCATGGAAATAAGAGGGGGAAAAAAATTCTTCAGTGGTACAAGCAGTGAGGCAGCAGCTGTACTTAATCTGGCAAGGTCAGGATGGGGATGGAATAGGGGATACTGTAAAGGGCTGCAAATGAAGAGATGATACAAATTCATCAGGAAGGAATAGAAAAAATCCAGCTTTTTTTTTGTTGTTGTTTTAATTTTTACATCAGACCCAACACACAACATCCACCTCGTCTGCTCAGGTGCCACAAACCATTACACCTGGAAGCAGTCTTCTGCACCAGGAATATTCAGAAGCTTTTAGCCTCTGAAAAGGCATAATTAGTCTCAGGACTGGGATCCCAGCTTGTGACAGAAGTACTTCTCATGCCACTAGAAGAAAGGCCTTGCTCCAAATCCCACTGAAGGCGACAGGAGGGCTCTCATGCCAAGGCTTTGGGGCAGCCCCTGCCTCGGTAAAGAGGCATGATGTATTATACACCTAATTTTCAGAACTGGGTGGCTTGAGTGCTTCTCTGGGCCAGGCTGCCTGATGGCGGAGTTGAACGCCCAGGAAGGATTGAAATGGCCACAAAATGTAATTTCTGCTCGTGGAGTTAACTCTGTGTGGAGGGACTGTTTTGTGTGGTTTATTTTGCTAAGAAATGGTTCCAGCGCACCCCTCACTGGTCCCCATATGCTGTTCTAGACTGGTGTGTCATAAAAATCCCCCCTCGTGCTTGCAGGAACAGTGACCCCACATAAACATATGCTCCCCAGACAGCCCCAGACTTTGCAGCATAATAAATGTGTTTGGGGAGAAGCTGTGCCCGGGCTGGTGGGGAGGATGCTCAGCCCCGGGCAGGATTGGGTCTTTTTGTACACATGGTGCTTTCACTGACATCAGTGAGGGTTCTGAGCTTGAATCCAAAGACATACATGGGGCTGGCAGGAGGCCGGGGCAGGGGTCTAATCTCCCCTGACTGTGCATGTGAAACCGCTATTAATCTTAATGGGAGTGCCACACACTCATCAAGGGAAGAATAGATGAAAGGGAGAATCACAATAGATCATTAGATTAAGCAAATAAATATAAATGAATATTCGTTTGGCCTTTAAAAATATTTTCCTTGATGGGTACTGCAAATATTGGGAACGTTCTTGCAAATTTAAAGCCCCTTTGGATCATCACCTTCCTCCTGTGAGTAAGTGAAGAGTAAGAGAGGGAAATAACATTTGTGCTTGTGTCTCTCTTGGGGCATTGAGGAAGACCCAGCTCTAAAGCGCTGGGGGCTTTTAACACACCAGAGAAAGAGATTTTAATTTCTTCCAATATCCTATTTAAAAAAAAATATATTATATTCCTCCTTATGCCTTGCATAATTTTCATTACAGAAAATGGATGACAGGATCCTTCCCCCAGTTTGTGTCACTGGGGCTGAGCCCTGCAGAAGGAGCAGTACTGAAGGAGGAGGAGGAGGAAGATGAGGCATGGTCTGGATGCGTGGCGGCCGAGAATCTCTCCTCCAAGGGGTTTTCATCCCTGTTCCTCTCCACAAAACGAGCCAAAAAAGCCAGGGGGGATCCTCTGAGTGACCCCCATCATGGGGCAAACTGAGAATTTCCTCTCAGTTATCATCGGTCCTCTGGAATACAAAATGGGAGGGGGGACCTTTGCCTTTGCTTCGGCCTCTCTGAAATGATGTTAAGCACATAAATCAATACAAGAGGGTTTTTCAGCACCAAAGCGTGGCCTGATCCTGTCTCTGGCTCTCTGGGATGGAGGCAGAAAGGAGCTGACTGCAGGCCTGGAGGGAATTGGGAATATTGTCCTGCGGGGACGTTGAATCTATTTGCTTCTAAATCCAGCAAAGAAGAGCAGGTCTCATTTCCAACGCTGATAACCAGAAAGCAGCACGCGGGTTTTATAAAATTTCCGTGTCCTTAGAACTCAGTGGAAGGGCAGAAGTCCATTCCTAGCCTTTCACTGTGACCTGATATTAAGAAGTTAGCCACCATGGGCTGGTTCATACAGCCATTTTTTTAAAGCAAAAATCAATGAAGAACCCTGCCTAAAATCAATGGGATAATTTGCCACATTAATGTTGCTTTCGAGCTAACTCACAGCAGTCTAACAGGGCTTATTTCATTTAAAGACAACAACATTTTGGCCCAAGCAATGTTTATAAGTCTTCCCCTTTCTTCTCATGTTATGGCATGGAACAAATATGGTCTTTACTGGCTCAGAGGAAAGAAAACTCATGCAAAAATTTTAATGAATCGAAATGCTTTCCTGTGAGCAATGCTTTCCCCTTTGGATCCTCTACGATGAAGTGCAACAACTCTCTGCTGCGAATCATTTTCGCCTGGTCTGTCGTCTCTTCCAAATTATTTGCTACATGCAAAGTCAGCCAGAATTCAGAAGAAATTGGGCTCGTTGTGACGTAAGGAGAGATGTGTGGGAACAAAAGGGCATTCCTTTATCCTTGCCTGCAACCCGAGCTCGGCGGCTTTGAAAGCTTCTCAAGTCTTCCACCAAACTCCTACCCCCTCTTTTCTTTCTTTCTTTCCTTTTTTTCCTTTTCTTCCCCCCCCCGCTCTTTTCTTCCTTCTTCTGAAAAGCAATTAATATAATCTCATCAGCGGCCCTTACGCAACTGCTCACCTCAGCTTCTCTCTTGGGGTGCCAGGGGTTGTCCGGGGAAGTCAGCAGAGCCTCCCCGAAACTCCGCGGCTCCCCCTGCCCCGGCCACAGCCCGGGAGGATGTTTTTAAAGGCGGATCAAGTTGTAAATGGCAGGGATTTCTTCCAACGGCCCTTGTCGGGCTGGCAGACCCTGGATTTACGCCCGTCCCCACCGTCCTGCGTGGGGCTGGATCTTGGCGGCTGCCCTGAATAGGGCTTTTGCAGGAGACGGGATTACTCACACGAGTAACAGCTTGTGGGGATTTGGCCTCCCCTTCCTGCTCCGAAGGCAGGATTCTTTTTTTTTTTTTTTTTTTTAAAGGATAATTAAAGCGCTGCCATAAGCACCGGCTATCTGGATGTGGCCTCTGGCATTTTCCACATTGCACGGGTAAAATAATATGTCCCAGTTAATTTGAGGGGAGGGTTTGTGGCTGGTTTTGAGTGTCCCTAATGAGGCTAAGCAGAGGGAGGGGGGGGGAAAAAAAGAGAGGTTGTGGAAGAAGAAATTCAGGTTTCCTGTAGTCTCCTTCGGCCAGGATGACGTGGGGAATTCCCTCACCTTTTGGTACTGCATTAAAGGACGTGATAGGGAGCTGGTGTAATCCTTGTCAATAAATGCAATAGTCAGCGAGCAAAACTGCCACAGTGCACACATAAATTCACCCTTCACTCACCATATGGAACAGCTGGGAAGAGTTTCAAAACTTTTCCTCCTTCCCTCCCTTCTCTGTATTATGATTTTTCTTTTTTTTCATGTGCACAGAAAACAAAAGAAATAAAACAACCTGACAACTTCGTGCGTTGTCTTGTGACTAAAAAAAAAAAAAAAAAGCCTGTGAAGTATCACTGCTATGTTTTAGTCTAATGCTACTTCTATCTTTTATCCTTTTTAATTAGAAGGCAAATTCTCAGACCGCCAGGCCTAATCCCTACACAGTGGAACAAAGCCCAGCAAAGTCTTTGAACACTGCCCAGCCAGGCAGCACAAACCCTAGTAACTGTTGGCAGTAGGGCTGGGACTCTGACCCTCATCTTAGCCATTCTCTTCCAGCCCCTGATGCTCCCTGCCCTTCGAAACCTTGTCTGTTGTTCTTCTGTTTGGACTGAAAAGACAAAAGGGGAAACAATGTGGGAAACCTAGAGGATTGGCTAGGTGGGATGCGGGGGAGCTGGTGACGGATAGGAGAAAGTAAATGGAGTTTCACGGGAATGGACACAGTGGGGAGAATTGGATCACCAGATTATGTCTTTAGGTTCAAGAAATTTCTTCATCCCTCACTAAATCTTTTCATGGACAATGCCACTTTTAAACAATTGTTGCATTTCCAATTACTACAGGAGTGTTCAAACAAATGGCAAAACCCTTAATGAAAAGTTTGCTCATATTTTAAACTTTGGAGATCAAAATCCATAAAACAAATAGCTTTTACATGAGTTTCGCTCAGACACTTATGTCTCCAAATTATTTACACTTGTGATATTTCCAGTTGAGAGCATAATTTGTGCCTAGTCAAGCAAAACACACAAATACATATAGATACATGAATTTCCAGAGCTAGCGGGAGCACCGCAGAACAAACATTTTGACTGAGATAGGCTCATGTCTAGCAAGCCAATATTAAAAAGCTCTGCCTGCTTTCTATTATTTTGGCTAACTGCAAATCATTAAGAGAGAAAACAACAGATGTGGCTATGAGCACTCAAATATCTTCCAAACTGTGACTGTGCACGTCAACATAAAAGCCTGAGTTACTGTGGTGTGCGGGGATGCTGCGAGCAGCAATGGGATTATTTCAATATATGGGGATCATATGGACCTACCATACCTAGGGAGGGAGAGGAAAAATAAAAATTGGCCACCAAAAAGAACCAAAACAAAAACAAAAAAAACCCGCACAAAACCAAACCAAACCAAACCAAACCAACAACAAAAAAAGCACAAGCCCCCTGAAAACGTGGGGTTTCAGATAATTTTGCTTTCCCTTTAAAAATTTGAGGGAGGGCTTGGCGTTCCTCCAGCTGATGTAAAATGGGAAATATCTCTCTAATTTACTCCATGGAGAATCTGACCCTTTCCCCCCCACTTCTTTTTGTGGTGGGGGGAGACTTTTGGAGTAGCAGTTACAAAGGACAGTTTCTGATTTCGGAGAGCCTAAGTCTGTTTAGGGAAAAGGGGCATAAGCTCCTCAGATATTTAGGCACTTTTAAAGACATTTACCCTAAATCCTTACACTCGTAGGCACTCACTTTTGAAGGCTAAAGTGGCGGTGTGTTTTTAAAGCAATTTAGTTAAACCAGTGCAAAACTCTTTGTGGACATCATAAATCAATTTAAACCTGGCTTATACCGATTTAGCTTAGTTTAGCTACTAAGTGTCTTAAGCTAAATTGATAAGCCATTTTTAAACCCATTTAAGAATGTCTACACAGGGCTTTGTGCCAGTGAACTTAAATCAATTGAAAACCAATTTTAGCTGGTGCCATTTTGAGTGTAGGCAAGATTAGGCATCTTGAATGGGAACGTGTGCTGATCCCATGTTTTCCTTATAACACCTCTGATTCCCAGCACACGGGGCTGGGGCCGTGAGGGGCGCGACCGATTTTGTGCTATGACTGTTGTGTGTGGTTTTGGCCACGCTGTAACGGTGGCACTGATCTCCTTCATGGCCACAATTAAAGGTTTTGGCTTTCTGCTTGGCAAAATGTTCATTGCAGCTTCTCCCTTGTCGGGTTTTGGCTCTACAGGAGGACGCAGAGGGGTCAGTACTGCGCTGTAAGGCCATCCCAAGGGTCTCCTGGCAGATGGGTTTGCTGCTTGCCTGGGCTCTGTGGTGCTTCCCACGGGCAGAATTGCCTGCACAAGGGGTTTGGTGGGCAGACAGGAGCAGGTATTTCCTTTGGAGTGGTAAAAGTGAGGATCTTGCCTCACAACCACTGTGGTGTGGAGGATCAAGAGTAGAAGACACCCCTGTGTACAGGTCAGCTCAGAGACAGAAACAAGAGGGTGCTGGGGTCAGCTTGGCCTGGCTGCTGCAGGTCTCCTCTGGTTTGAAGTGTTCAAAATGAGGAGAAGAAGGGTCTTTCTGTCCTCCTGTGAGCAGAACTGCTTGGGGATGCTTTCCCTAAGACGGTACCGAAAACCCACCGATGTGGAACACAAGACCTGCCTTGGTATCGCAAGAGCTGGGTCACAGAACCCCAGAATGGTTTGGGCTGGAGGGGACATTAAAGACCATCCAGTTCCAACCTCTTGCCATGGGCAGGGACACCTTCCACTACCCCAGGCTGCTCCCAGCCCCGTCCAACCTGGCCTGGAACACTGCCAGGGATGGAGCAGCCACAGCTGCTCTGGGCAGCCTGTGCTGGTGCAACCATGTCCTGCTGACATCTCACATGTGTGAGGTGCTCAGATGACTGCAGACACCCATGGGAAAGGTGTGGCAGAACTCTGACACCACTCTCTCCCTCTTTGTGGCCTGTGTGGATCAGACAGGGTGCCCCACATGCAGGGCAAGAGCCAGGTGCAGGAAGAAGTGAACACAGATTTTAAGCTGGTGTGGGAGCTGAAGTGCAGTGCCGTGATTCCAGTACTCAGATTTGAGCTTGCCTCTAGATACCTCCCTGAGCTGAATCCAGCTGGACTTCTACTCTTAAAAATGAGCACTGCGTGCTCAGGCAGGGGAGGTGTCAATAAAAACCACAGTTGTTCTCAGCCTTGTGCCTGAAGCCCTCTGCTTCAGCTCCTCTGGGGGTGGAAATTCAGTACAGCTGAGGATGCTGAGGGTGAGGTGGCTTTGGCAGAGTGGCTGTGGCCACGAGGGCATTGGGTGAGAGGTTCTCCAGTTTGAGCAGCTGTGCCCATCCCATACCTCTCTGACTCCATGTTGCTTTCAGGTGCTAAAGAAGGATTTCTAAATAAAACCCAGTCAAAGACTGGGGTGGTTTTGTGCCTGTCAGCAAATAGATTTATTTTTTTTTTTAATTTTTATTTCTAATGAACCAGCCAATTTAAGAAAAATCCTGCAAATTCTGACCAAATTCCAATCAGATTTAAACTCATGAAAAGAATTACTGCTTGTCCTACACTGGCCTGTTTTGCTCACTGCAGGTGGTGCTTTCGTGTCATAAACAGGGTCTGTCACATTGTCATCCTGTGTTCAGTTTCTGTGTAGGTATAAACGAGCTGTTTGCCCAAATGAAGGGGAATAGGGACATTTCCAGTCTTTCATTTGAAAAAAAAAAAAAAAATCCTACATGAAGGATAAAATTGATGTGATATCCTACAATGTTTAACTTTTTTATCTTTCTATCAGAGGCAATTATATTCCTTCCCTCCTCTTAGCCTCGGCATGACACTGCGGCTGTGCCACTGTCCGTGCACACATGGTGGAGAGGAGCTGCAAGTCTCCCTTGTAATCTAACCACACACAAATTTCCAAGTGTTTTTCCGTGCCATTAATCTTAATATTGAGTGCCCTAATCTGTTTATAGCGCACAATACACGCTACCCCCTGATAAAAATCTTTTATACATGTCTGGGCAAACAGCATGAATAAATAATGGCCAATTTCCATACTGCCAAGCGAAAAGCTACTGTAAATTTATTTTTATTTCCAGCCTCGCTGCATCCCTCATCGGGTGGAGTCTCCTCGCCCTGGAGTGAAAGGGATCAAAGATAACATTCTTCTCTGTCTGGGTGTACTTTGTGGACCTGCCTCCCAACCAAGGGATGAAAGGAACTTGCTAAACTGTTGCCATTTTGCAACATCTGCTATAATTCCCCTAAATCCAGATTTGTCTGACACAGAGAGCTCCTGTTCTTACATCATTGCCATGTGACAGTATAACACCAGTCACATCAAGCTTGAGGATTCCAGCTCCGGGCGATGATAATATGAAGAAAACCTTTTTTGCCTAGGGCAAAACACTTGTAGCAAAGTATTATTCATCTGGCCAATTTAAATCTTCTCTCAAAAAGGTACCCAGAAACATATGCAGCGTGCCTTTGTAAAAGGCTTGAGCTGCTCATAGGCAAATGACCTGAACCAAGAGTACAAAACCCAATGTCCTAATTAATTACTGCTAAGCAGCTCTGATACACAGAAAAGAAATGCTGGTACTAATCCTTAACCCTGTCCTACATTCTTAAAATAGCCAAAATATTGCTGACAGCTAGGAAAACAAAATTGCCTCCGATTTAAAGGTTTGGGACCCTCGCTTAAAAAGAAGATCAGAATAAAATATTTGAAAAGAGTGAATTTGGAAAAGTCCTGTTGCAGCACATAGCCTGGCTCTGAGGTGGTGTGGTCCCCTGTTTTGGGATGGAAACAGTGCCAGGAAAGCAAAGCCCAGCTAAAGCCTCTGGGTCTGTCTCCCCACTTTGCTCTGCCCTGTGAGGTTCAGCTCCACAAGGTTGTGTTGTTTCTCCCAAAAAGCACACTTTGTCTGAACCCCACCCTCAACTTCTAAGGGGGCAAAATAACATTAAAGTACATAAAAACTATTCCATTAGCACCCCACTTGATGAAGCAGACCCTGGGAGCACTTTTTGGGACTTAATCCTTCCGTTTGAAGGCAATGGTTTTGAAAACGAGATTCAGCATCCACTAATGACAGACACATTTTCTTAACCAGGTTTTTGGGTATCACAGCTTGCTCCAGCAATGGGAAAATCCACATTTTGATTGATTTGGTAATTATGTGTCTCCTGATGGAGCTGCTCTGTTGGGCAGAAAAGTGGACTTCTTCTGGCTTGGGGGACCAGCAGGAAGGAATCCATTTTAGAAAAGAAACAGAACTTCACTAGAAGGGTTGTTGGCACCCAGGGATGGAAGCCCATGAATAAAGGCTGCACCTTCCATGGCATTAACATATAAATTTCTTTATAGCAAATCTCCTTCTTAGGTGCATCCCCACTCCCTGTATGTCTAATCCTGCAAACTGGGCTGTGATCCCATGGCTCGTATGTGAAGTGACTTGGTTACTTCACACGAATCACCTGGTGAGCAGGAATTGGGCTCTGAGTTTTTTCTCTGACAACCAGGCCAGGCCAGGAGTGTTTCCCTCCTGCCCATGCCCTCTCCCTGCAGGCTGTGGCTGTCACAAAAGCCCTGGCTAAAGCTCCGTGTTCCTTGTCAATAAGGTGGTGTCAGCAGTGCTTTGTCACTTCGCTGTTATGAACTTAATGTCTGAGTGATGTCCTCAGCTTAGTGATGACAGTGAGTGCTCATTCAGACCCCTGCAGCAGCTCCACTTCGGGGGTAATTCCCTGCCTGGTTTGGTTTTTCATGCCATGTAGAGCACTGACTTCTGTTCCTGTGGGTGCATTTTAGAAGCAGGTGCCTGTGGATGCTGTGAAATCCAGGGTGCCTTGGAGAAGAGAATGTTCCAGGGAGAATTTAGAGCCCTTTCCAGTGCCTAAAGGGGCTCTAAGAGAGCTGGAGAGGGACTTTGGATAAGGCCAAGGAGTGACAGGACAAGGGGGAATGGCTTTAACTGCAGGGCAGGGTTAGATGGGATGTTGGGAAGGCATTTTGTCCTGTGAGGGTGAGGCTCTGGAAATATTGCCCACAGAAGCTGTGGCTGCTCCAGCCCTGGAAGTGTCCAAGGCCAGGTTGGACAGAGCTTGGAACAACCTGGGATAGTGGAAGGGGATTGGGACAAGAGGGTCTTTAAGTTCCTTTCCAGCCCAAACCATTCTGGGATTCTGTGAAACCTCTCCACACAGGCATTAAATACGTAGCTGGCTGTGATAACCTGGGTGTGGAGGATTGACAGGGCTCTGCAGATACCTTCCCATGGCTCTGCAGCTCACTGGGACTTCCAGCATCCCTGTCCTGCAAGACTGGCTCAGACTGGAGCCTGCACTGAACAGCTCACTAAAGAGGATATTTTTATTTTTGGAGTGGTGGCATATCAAGAAAGTTATCAAGGCAAGTGCTTGTTTCTATAACCTGGATAATTACATAACATCAGGATTTCTCTGCTCATTATTAGTATAATTTTAAAATTATGTGCAAGAAAATAGAAGTGGTATCTGCAGTCGTGCTCATTTCCTAGACAAACATTCTTGTTAAATCCACATCCCCCATTTTAACTTCTCTTTTCCTTTTTTTTTTTTTCCTTTTCTTAAAGCACTCTTGCGATCTTCCTAAATTTGGCTGTGCCACCATTTCATTTTGCTAATACCCCTTGAAACTGTTAACACTTTTTCCTGAATACTTTCCTAGTGGATACGAAGCAAAAAGGAAGAAAGGCTACTGTCAAATTGATTAAGTGAAAGCTCATTAGAGAAAGTAACAAGAGGTAAAATCTGCATATGCATTGCAGAAATGTGTCTGATCTTGCTAAGTTGTGAAAAGACAAAATAAGCTCAAACCTCCTTGTGCTGTAAGTAGTTCTGGGGAGATGGGGGCTGGGGATGGGAAGGGCTCCCAAATGTGTGTTGCATTAAGGATTCCTCCTTAGAAAGAGGCTGTGGAGCAGCCCCTGCTAACACCACTTCACTGAAGGGTTTGCCAGTGTTTTAACGACCAGCCCTGATTTACAGGGGGCTGTGCCTGAGCTGTAAAAATTCTCAGTTCCTTGAGCCCTGACAAACAAGACCCCAGCACAAAACCCCTGAACAGCAATCCAGCAAAACCACTCCAACCGTGGTTCCTTAAAAATAAAACACAATATAAAGTCAGCAGTAATTATTGTGTGTGTTCTCAGAGCTCAAAACCACCTTTCTACATGCTTTTTTTTCCCCCAAGTGTGGTTAGGTAATTTTATTTTGGCTTGAAATAGGGAAGATCTCCCTTTAGTTCTAACTGGGTGAATTACTGATATCTGAAAATGAGCTCTATCAGCTCATCCTGGGGAGACTTTGAGGTACAGGCATGAGCTGGACACGTCCTCTGCTGGGAGCACCTTGGGTGGGATCCAAGTTTGTCAGTGTGTTTCTGGGTGTTTCATCATGATTGTTCATCACATCCACTCTGGGGTCTGCATGCTGCAGGGTCTGCAGATGAATTCCATCTTTCCCCCATGGTTTGTCCCCCCACAGCCAGGGATTCCTGGTTGCCCATGGGGATGCTTCACTCCTGTGCATCATTTTGGGGCATCTTTGTCAGCTTAGCTGAGCCCTTGTCAGAGGCTCAGACCTCTGAGCCCTGTGTGATGGCTGCCAGATTAAATTGACTTGGATTTCTGAAAATATAGATCAAAATTCTAATGTGATTTTAAATATGGACTGCACATCTTTTACAGGCTTTTATGTGAGAGGCAGAAGGTGCCAGCACCTAACCCTTGCTGCCTGTAGTAAAAGTGTTACTAATACCTAAAATAACTTTTCTCTTACAGTCTAGGAGACCTCATTTCTTCTACCTTTAAAAAAAAAAAAGTGTGTATATATCCCAATTAAAAGAGGCCAAAGAAGAGGAATACCGAAGTACCAAGCTAAAGTAATGTGCTAACTTTGAACTTAATCCACAAAAGACAGATATTTTACGGTTCAGGCTAAAACTCAAGGCTGACATCTAACCTGACACAAATATGCTGTTGCATGTGAGAGACCTTGTTAAAAAAAAAAAATGCTGGGAATCTGCAGGCATAAGCCTGACAGTGCTAATTTAAATAGGAAAATGTGTCTGTTTGGGAGGTAGACTACACGTCTGAAAGTTATGAAAGCAAATGCGAATAATAACCATCTAAGGCAGAGCACGTTCCTTGGAATGTGGAAATTACTGTATTACAACAAAGCTGTTGTTTCCACCAGGGTGTTTTGTAGCCTGGCTCATAATATTATGTATTTCGGCAGATCCTGGTAATTACAAATTTAAGTCTTAAATCCTCAGCTTTTCTTTATGTTCTCAAAGTACCCCTATAGGTATCCTCACTCCAAGCTTAAATCAGACCCAAAATACAAGGTGAAATGGGGCTGGTTGAATTCCTGCACTTTATAATGATATTTATTAAGCCAGTTTTGAAGGGATATGTTGAGCCGAGCGTTGTATTTAAATCCAATGGTACTCCAAAGCGCTCTGGAATTGTTTAATTAAAACCAAGGTGCACATTAATAAGAAAGGATATCATTTTGTCATTTATATATAATTTCTTGATTTTGTTAGGGGAATAAAAAATGAAGAAAGCCCCCCAAAATATAAAGAGAAGGAAGGACCAGTAAGCCTGATAATAGCCCTCCATGGAGAAGAAATAAGTATACAACAGAAGAAAAGCACAGTGAGGAACATAATGTTAGTAAAACACTCTTAATGCTACACAAGCTGTAGAAAATGCTACTTTGCATTTGGGCTGCAGCATCGTTAACTGTGGGCAATTGAGTAAAGAGTGCACCTTTTAAACTAATTCCTTGTGCTGGAGACACAGCCACATCCAGGAGCCTACCTCATTAATATGCTATAGTGGTCAAATAGGAGATTAATAACAAAGTCACCTGCTAAACCTACAAGGAACCTGTTGATTAACAATAAGCTCCAAAAATAAGATACCAGCCTGCAAAGCAAAATCGAGTCCAAGGGCAACAAGTGCTTCTGTAATTTATTCCTTCTTTACACAAGGGCATAAAGCTCCCTTTATAACCGTGTTTTCAAGGCCCTGCTGTGAGCTGTAGGTGTGAGCTTTTCAGCTGATTTATTAATTTTAGTTTCAATCAAAGTGTCACCTGCAGACACAAAAATGTCGGCCTCACCACAGAAAATACAGGGAAAAAAAAAGGGGCGGGGGGGGGAAGGAAACAGAGGAGAGAAAGAGAAAGACCAAAGGTTTTACTGTGAGAAACTCTGCCAGCAATTTCTAAAATTTTTTTTCTGTTTTGGTCACGTGAACCAAAAGACGGGGACGGCCTATTCTCCACGTAGCCCAAATAATTCCCAGCCACATAATTAAAAAAAAAAAAAAAAAAAAATTCCGAAATTAAACATTTTTGTCATACTTGGAAAGTCAGCCTCAGACCCGGGCAATGGCGCTAACCCGGCGGCTGCCAAAACAATCAGCCCCTGTTGTCAGTAGGGGGACATTCTCCCCAACCAACCGCCTGAACAACAAGTCCACTGAGCAAAATGTGCAAAAAATTCTCAATTAGTTGTCTTTATTTAGTGAACACTATGGGGTCCTCAACGGCGCTATAGAATTATGGCAGGAAAGCTGAGCTCTTCAGTGGCTTATTAGCATTCTCCGAGGGTTGGAGTGCTGCTGGTTGCAGACTGGTGCCTCCAGGAGCTGGTGGTGGGACCCCGGCACTCCTTGGGTTTTGTCCTTTTGTCCTTCCCAGCCAGCAGGAAGTACAGCCTCGTGTCCAGGGTATGCTGGGATATCTTCATCTCATTCACCGCTCGTAGGCCCGGCAGCGCCCGTGCCTTTGTCGGTGGCCGTGAGCATCCTCCTAGCCTGGGAAGAAAAACCTCTGGGTTTGCCACTTAAAAAAGTGACCAACCCACATGCAGAAAAGTGGCTTTGCTCCCTCCTCCCTCCTCTGCCCAGCAGCTTTCCCAAATGAACACCCCCCGTCAATGGCCGGGCCGAAGGAGCTGAATGTTATGGTGCCGTCCTCTTAAATTACCTCAGATATTATCGACACCCCGCTTCCATGCTGGAGAAAAAGAAGGCAAATAGGGGTAAATGGAAGCAGCTCCTTGTCCAATTCTTATCTTAATTTAAATGTAAAGTGAATGTCTTTTTTTTTTTTTTTTTTTTTTTTTTTTTAATAAAAGAGATGGGGAGCAAAAAAAGTTGAGCAGCAAGTGCTAGAAATGTCTTTTCTGAGAAAGAGGGTATTTGCTGCTTTAGGGAAAACACTATCATTGACTAAATTAACAAGTTGTCTTATCAACTGCCATAAGCCTTGAAGTCTAATTAATTTAGTACTGATCAATAGCCTTGAATGAAGCATTGATTTCTGCAGCTTTCCAGGGCTGCAGCAGAAACACATTCCCTGCTCCTTGCATGCTCCTCTTGTAGGAACCAAGCACTTGTGGTAGTAACATTTACGTCCCTCTCTTCAACGTCCAGCAAGCATTTTATGAATTAATTTCCATGAAAGACTTGATTCTAAAAAATACTTTAAAGAAAGAAAGTGGCACGACAAGGGGCCCTGGAAAATCTCTCTTCTTGGAGTTGTATTCTGCTATAAGAATCTTTACCTAAGAGGAAAAGGATTCAGTAGTAGATCAGGAAATGGTGGAAAGCTTGGCATAACTCAGAGGTATCCATGGGGTTTTCCTCACTGATGTCCACCAAAGTGTTGACTTCCTGGACATATAAATGGATTGAGCAGGAGGATCTGCTCTGTTTTCAAGGTAGACGCCTCTGAATAGAGTGTTAAAACATTACAGAAACAACCCTCCACAGTCATTAGAAAAAGAGCAAAGTCACTAAACACCAACAGATGGACCTGAAATTAATGTTGCTCAGCTGATGTGGGAATATCCGAGCTGCCACCCAGAGATGTGCCATGGGAGCCCATGGAAAACATTTCCATGGGGACGGGGGAGATGTAGAGGACAGCGGCTTGAATTTCTTGGCAGGGACAAGGAGGCACTAAAGGAGTGCGTGGTGATGGTGAAAAGGCTCCCAAGAGCCCCATCACACTGGCTTCAGACCCAAAGTGCTGCTGTGCCCACGCTGTGACAAGATGTGCAAACCCACGACTCGAGGCCTCGCAGGCGCAGGAGGCACCGTCAGCTGCGGCTCTTTTGTGCCATCCTTGCCCCGGGTGGATGTGGGCTGGTCTTCCCTGGGGAAAGGGGCTCATTATTTGTGTCTGCAAGCCCGGGGGAGAGTTCCCCATCTGGCGGGACGGGGTTAAATTCTGCCCTGGGCTACTCCCGGCTTCACCCGCTGTGGATGGTGCTCCGCCTTCGGCACCCGGAGCCAGAGCACCGGGCTTCCTTGCTTTGTCAGAATCACTCATGGCCAAATCCATCTGGATAAAATGAAGGAAAAAGATGAATCCAGAAGGCAGGAAGCATTCTGGCAGTACCAGCAGCTCTGCTGGGTTGTAAGAGAGGTCAGAGTCAGGCCCTAAATGCTTACAAATTAGCTTAAATTCCAAACCTGTGCTAGCAGGAGTCAAGCATTGTGAGAGGTCTCCTCCAAACCCTTCACTTCTACCACCCTGCTTGGCTGAGGCACATCATTCATTTCATTTCTTTACTCCACATGTTCTTCCAGGGAAAAAACCACGCAAACCCGAATCCTGTGGAAAAAAAAAAACAAAAGGAAAATAAAAGAAATGACAATAGTAAAAATTTGACACCACAGGAGAATTACATTTAACCTTTACAAAATTTGGCCCTTTTAACTCCAGGCTAAAAAAAGAAACCAAAAAGCCCCACCACAAAAGTCCCTCTCCTAGTCTGTTTGGGGGCCTCCATGAGTTTCCATAGCACTTTACAAAAGATCTTTATTGAAGAAAAGATTGGACAAACTTTCCTTATATGTGTGGCCCTAGTCATTAATTGCCCCTGTCTTCTTTACCAAGGCCTTATTCCTATGTAAATACCCTTGCATAATGTTACAGGCTATTGTCAGGCCAGCGCCAGTCAGTCGCCACTTATATGCATTTTTATTTCAATCCGCTGCGCCGGAGAATGAAAAGATGTCTGGACTTAAGCTGTTTACCAACTGGGCCAAAGCTGCAGTGTGGAAGAACTGAAGAAAGCACCAGGCAACTGCAGGAACAGGCTTGGACAATGCAAGCAGCCATTTTCAGTTGAGTTATTAACCTACCCTGAAACTCTTCTAATCTACGGCTTTTTTAAAGAACAAATGTACTGAACCAAACATGAATGAGCCAGGACTATTAAGAGAGAAATCCTCTAAAGGACTATTGAGTGCAACATAGGTTTGTAATCATTTTGTCTCAGTTGCCTGCTACCAACATTATCAATGATGAAAATGCTTGCTCAGTTGTGGGGGATTGTCTCGTAATTAAACGACAGCGCCGTACTGTAAAAGAACATGCAGGAACACAGGAGATACCGAGGGCTTTCAAACGAGCCGCTCCCAGAAAGGACTCGGAATGGGCACGGATTACAATCCAACTTGAAAAACTGGACTGAGGACATCAGGGTCTTCCTTTTAAAACATAAGTACTTTTTTAGGCTTGCCGGGGAGGGAGAAGTCGCCAGAACGGGCTCTGGCACGCAGAATGCTTGGGATGAAAAGGAGCTAAAGCATGTAGAGGAAGTTCTTCCTGCTTTAGGTTGGGAAAAAAAGTGCAAAAATGGAAAATCAAACCCTCAGATGCAGTAAAAGGAAAGAAAAAAAACTTATAAGTTTGCTGCAGGCTACATCTTTGTAGTGACTTAATGGCACTACAATCTACATAGTGTAGTTCTTAGCCTTAAGAAACTCTTGACTATTTGCATGCATATTAGAATCCAATGAGAGCTTAATAAGTGCATATATATGACAGAGGAAACATCTCATTGCATAGTTAAAACTACAAAAAAACATTGAGGGAGGCAAAGTCTCAAGTTAATTACCATTACAATGCAATCAAGTACAGCAGTCATAGCTGAAATCCTTTTCTATTAAGACCGCTAGGCTCAACCTTGTCTCTGCAGGTCAGCTCCAGCACAGATAACCTTTCCAGCAGACAAATACATGTAAAATTGGCTCATCTAATTAAAAGCTCAGGGAGGTGTAGAAAAATACCAGCACATTGAGGCTGAGCAAATCACAGAGTACCCCCTCCAGCTGGATGAAGCTACAATATGTGGCTGCTGTTTGTTCTGGAAGGAAACTGAGTCACTTACCATTTCAATAGGTTAATCAATTGACAATTAAATGGAGAAATTGGTTAACTGTGCAACAATTAACATGACACTCTATTAAGTACACTTTCTAATTGCCACAGCTGCAAGTGAAAATTAACGTCTGTGTCAAAGCGGCTGCATGAGGTTGGGCTGTTCCTGGTGGTGGCAAGGTAATAAATGTAGCTTTAAAAGCCTGTTGTTCATTTTAGACCCTCAAGCACAGTAGGGAAAGGGCCCAGTGCTGAGCTCTGTGGTTAGATACAGAGCACCACATGGGTTTATTGAGAGTATGTGGACCCACAGGATACTAAATACATTTGTGTGTGTGCACACACATTCCTAGAATAATGTTTATCCCTTAGAAACAACTTTTAAAATCCATTGTAAACTTCTTGGAGTGTGAAAGGTCTGTAATACATATGTACAGTGAGCAAATAGTGTGTGTGTCATTAAAGGTACACATGGAAGCAAATTCCCTGGAAGTGTTCCCAGCCAGGTTGGACTGGGCTTGAGGCAACCTGGGCTAGTGGAAGGTGTCCCTGCCCATGGCAAGGAGTGGAACTGGATGGTCTTTATGGTCCTTTTCAACCCAAACCATTCTGGGATTCTATGGAAAGACACATAATTACACCCATCCTGCTCCCCCGGAGGATAGGGAGGAAATAAAAGTAACCAAATGTTGCCTGATGTCTCTGGAATTGGCAATTTGATGGCAGTTTGGAAAGGTTATAGTTTTGAAGAAATTTTTAGTTGTGGCCAGGAATTGGAGCAGACGCCAGCTGAGCCCACCTGAAGTCGATGGAAACATTGTCTTTGCTTTTCAAGGGACAGAAATATTTGGTTTACAGCAAAAGGTGCTGAGCTGTGCAGGTTCAGCTCCCAGCTCTTCCGTGCAGCTCCTGGGTGCTTTACTGAAGTACAAGTGAGGTATAAAATACAAGTACCTGGCATGGACAGTGCTCCTTGCTCCAGAACAATGGTGTGGATGCCTGCTCCTGCCACACTGTCCTACAGACTGAGTCCAGGGAAGATGTTCAGCAGTGGCCATTGAACACAGATCTCAGGCAGGTTTTCAATATAAATAATCACTGAATTTCTCACTTGCTGAGCTTTCATCTCTGTTCATTCACACCACAAAAGCAGTAGTCCCCAGGTCCACCAGAACTCTTCTTCTGGTCAAAACACAGAGATCCAGGATCTGGAGGAGATGCTGCTCTGGAGGAGGGCAACAAGCCCCATCTTCACTTGGGTGCCTTTTCTGGTCCTCAGCAATCTGCAGAAGTGAGGTTGCATTTTTTGGGGTGTTTAGGGAAATCTGCTTTCTTGTGGATCCAGACTAGGATGAGCTGTGTGACACATAAGTGGTGGAGGACAAGAGTGACACACCCTTGCATTTCACTGCTGCTTTCTATGTTTTCTGCAGGTGTGGTGGGAGGGGAATGGAATGGAATGGAATGGAATGGAATGGAATGGAATGGAATGGAATGGAATAGAATAGAATAGAATAGAATAGAATAGAATAGAATAGAATAGAATAGAATAGAATAGAATAGGAGTTTATGCTGGAACAATCTGTTATTTGGGACCCCAATATGAGAGGCCCTACAGAGACTTGCAAGGACATGGACAGGTTTTCCCAGAGCAAATTGTATTACTTCCAAGCTCTGCTGTGAAAGAAGCAAAGCTGTAAATCCTCAAAGCTAATAGTGCTATAATAGTGATTATTTGGTAGAGTTGTTTGTTTGTTTGTTTATTTGTTTGTTTGTTTGTTTGTTTGTTTGTTGGGTTTTTTGACCAACAAAACCCAGGGAAAGACAGAAATCAGTAGCTGTTGTTTAGAACCCAAACCATGAGAATTATAGATTTCTGCAATGAGATGAATTAAGCTAAAAGCCATATTAAGCGGTACTGCACATCTGCTGCACTTTTTAATTCCCTGTGTGCCCTTGCTGCTTATTGTTAAACTTTTTGTTGGGCTGATTGGTAACATCAAGCTCTAACATTTTAACTGGCCTGAAATCTCAACAGGCTGCAGAATTCCTTCCAGTTTGGCTTTCCAGAAACTCATATCTGCCCATGGGATTGAATTTTTCTGGGACAGCCTATGAGCTGCTTTGTTTCCTGGTGCTGGAGAATTTAGATTTGTAGCAGGCAGAGAAGCCAGAGGGCTGGTGACTGTTTTTTTTCCTTCCTGAACAAAGTCTGCTGCAGCAGCAGGGAGGAGAACGAGGTCTGCCAGGATCCACCATCCAGCCTTGGAGTACCTGCAGCCACAGGGGAGGACTCCATGGGACACGATGTGGATGTCTGATGTGCACAGAAATGTGTCACTTGAAGGGGCTGCTTGGCTGGCAGCTTCCCAGAGAGCCCAGCAGAGCTGGTGGCAGCAGTTCAGGCTAAATAAATAGTGAGGAGTGAGAGATCAGGATGAAATCCCGGCTTGGAGGAGTCTGCTGCTGGCTTTGCCAGGCCAGCACTCCTCTGCTAAAAAAACCCTCCTGGTTTTTTAACCTTCCTTGGAGCAATACGCTGAGCAGACAGCGCAAATCTTTGATGCAACACCTGGAGAAAGAGGAAAACCAAGAGTTTTCCCCTTTTATTTCATCATCAGAGTCTGTGCTGCCACCCCTGCCCGAGTGGAGGGGAGGTTTGTCCCTAAGTGCCGCGGGTGTTGTTGAACATATACTTCTAATTGCAGCTGCTTTCCCTCTAATTATAGCTCCGTTTGGTTAGGATTTTCCTCCAATCCCTCATTTCCCCTAAAGCAAACACCAGAGCACCAGAGTTGTAACCCCAGTGGGGACATTTATTAATAACCCCCTTGGCAAATAGGGAAAAAAATCATTACGCTGTATTAGGCACTAAAATATTTTCCCACTGCAAAGGCTAATTGATAAAACCAAGCAGATATTATGGGGCAATTAATGTTAAGATGAAAATAAACACGAGAGCAAAACAAAAACAGGCTGATGGAGAGTAGTTTTTTTTTCTGGCTGCCAGGAGTTTCTTGTGAGTTAGAAATGAGATGCTGGTAAATAATCTGAGATTACCTACTTAGAAAAGGAGAGATTAAACAGGGAATTGAAGGAAGGGATTCTTGCACAGCTCTTCCAGTGAGAGTGGTTACAAGTCTTAAGGGGTTTTGCCTGTCTTTCAAAAAAACTTCCTATTTCGAATTGGCTTTTCCTTCCACTTCCCAGAACAGCTCCATATTCTGCACTTCACTGTAAAAATTCACCAACCCAATCTGAGTTTTCAGTCCCAGAGCAAAGTCCATAATGGTGTCAGTTTGATTAACTACAAAGGGGAAAAAGAGGGAAATATGATGGTTTATCACCTGAACTATCCCCTGCTTCAGATTTAAAATAAAGATGCCCAGGGAAAAGCAAAACCTGGCAAAACTCTGAACTTACTCTGGAGGGATTATCTTTTTATTTGCTGTTTGTACAGAGTCAAACACCTCCGATCTTAACCTATGTCCAGAGCTTGCAGCTGTGAGCACAAATCAAACAGTGGATGACCAGTAAAGGAGAACAGACTGGTCCAGCCACACAGTCCATGCACTGACTCTGGCATGGGGACAGTGATAATGAAGACACAGACAAACAAGGCACTTCCTTCCTGATATTTTATTCATTCATCAAATAATATTACACATTCCCATCGACGCAGGCAGTGGGAATTTTGCAGGGCTGATTAAAGGCAAGTGGAAGGCAAGAAGCAAAGTAAATTCTTTGCTGAGCAGCAGTTTCTATTTTAGCTAGGTTTGTAAATTTTTACTTATTTTAGGTTAGTAAGGTTTTCTAGCAGGTCAGAATGCAGTGCAAGTCCTGTCTAAAGAGGTGATGGATGCAAGAAACCCTTCACTTTATTCTTGCCTGTCTAGGGTTCAGAAAAAGTCACAATACCATGCTTTTAAAATAATAATAACAATAATTAAAAAGTTGTATGTGTCCTGTTCCTATCTGAGGATTGCACATAGGCTGACAGAGAGGACTTCTGCATATCACAGCAGAGATTTTTGGGGGTTTCTCAGGAAAATTCCTCCCGTGTCTGCTGGGACAAACCATGCCATCTTCTAACCCTAGGAGAACTCCAGTGGGTATTGTGGGTCAGGTCTGGATGTCACTGCACTGCCAAGCAAGTCCTGGGGGACTTGTCCCTGCTGCATCCAAGGTGGGGCAGGACCTTTTAACCAGGCCCTTCTTGACCCAGAAGGAGCAGCTGGCCACTCCTGGAGTCAGCAGCCCCGAGGGAAATGGCTATTTAAAAGGACATCCCTCTTTAACAGGCCGTGTTCAGGAGGGGGGGACACCTCAGGCTGCCTGAGGGCAAACACACCTCCCCATTTACCTGTGACCCAGCTGAGCTTGTGCTTGGCTTCCTATCACATCTCAGGGGCAGCAGTGCAGGGGGGCCTGTGGGATGAAGATTTTTAGACTCTGAGTTGCTCACCAGCTTTTCCTTCACCATTCTCAAAGGGGCTGTGGGAGTCTTGTCCCTCCTGGAGCATATGGACTGGTGGGCACAGCTGCATTGGTGGGAAGAGAACCTACATGGAGAGCCAAGGGCAGAGATGAAGGCAGGATTCAAGTCTTCACTCCACATGTGCTGCTCCAGCATCGAGGAGAAGTCCTGGTGGGAGCTCATCCCAGCTCTGGAAGAGACTTTGGGACTCTCCAAGATGATCCTGATTCATGCTGTGGATTCAAATCATCCCTTACCCAGAGATCAGCTTGTGGTGAGTGTTTGAAAGAGACTCTTGTATTGATAACATCCTCTGGACTCTGTGGTTGTGTGGCCTCAGATATTCTGAGTTTTCAGGGCCTGGGGTACAACAAGTGTTGGGAAGAGGTGGGAGAGAAGGAATAAGCTGCTCATGGATATTCCTCCTACCAAGCCAGTTGCAAATGGGCCATCTCAGTGTCACATTGTTGATAAGAAGGATTAGAGATTTCCCTTGTTTTAGACATCTACAACCTGGGCGAGGTCTTAGTTCATATGGCTGGGGAAAAACTTGAAACGATGAAATCCAGACTTCAGAAAATACTCAAAAACCCCAACAGTGGTAACTAAAAAAAAAAAAAAGAAAAAAAAAAGAAAAGCCTCAAAGCAGAATCTGTTGTTCCAGGGAAGGGAGAAATTGAGACCAGATGAGCAGAGCAGGGATATGTTGGGTATTTTCAGGTGTTGGGGAGTGAGTATGGTGACACCCCTGGGTGACCCCTCAGTCTCTGGCAGGCAGGGTGCTCTGCTCCTGGCTGGGTGTGGCAGTCCCACCACACAGACTCTGAGTTCCCACCATCCTTGAAGCCATGATCTGCCACTGGAGCCAGGTTCCTGCCTTCTCAAACTGACACACCACATCTTGCAAAAGCCCTGAAGTAATTATTGCAGAGTCAATCATGTTCCAAATTCCCCCTCCATGTTCATGGATCCCCTTAGGTACAACCTTTTCATCACCAGACTCCCTTCCCAATCTTCTTCCTTACTGCCAAGTGCTCCTATCAATGTTTTTTACACATCCATTTTCCCTCTTTTCCTTTTACATCTGCATTGCTGTGGCTTTCATGCTGCCCTTCACTATTGTTCAGCCCTCTTCATTCCAATCTGGACATTTTCTCCTCTTCTTCTTCCTGGGATCCCCACCAGGACCTGGAAGGAGTAACTGCAGAGAACCTGCCGTGCTCTGCTGCTGCTTCTGCTGTGCAAGAGAAGAGCTTTGGAAGTGAGAACCCTTTCAGCTCTGCCTACAGTGCAGGCAGCAGGTTTCCCACGTTGGAAAGGAGCACAGCTCTGCTCAGACCTCCACCACGGGAGCTGCAGATGGTGACCAGTGTTAACTCAAGCCCTGGACAGTTTGCAGTTTCTAATAGAATTGCAGAATGGTTTGTGTTGGCAGGGACCTTAAAGCTCATCCAGTTCCACCCCTGCCATGGGCAGGGACACCTTCCACTATCCCAGGGTGCTCCAAGCCCTGTCCAACCTGGCCTTGGGCACTTCCAGGGATGGGGCAGCCACAGCTTCCCTGGGCAATGTCTCTCCTTGGTCTTTCTCAGCACTTTCTTCCACTCCTGGCTTTTCTGTTTCATCTGGCTCCTCCCGCAAACTCTGCCTCTCCTCTTTCTCCTCCACCACTTACATCCTGCCACTTTCTGGCCTCTAGGACATCCATTTCAGTATGTTTGTGCTGCCTGTTTTTTCCTGTGATCTTCCAAGCTCTAGCATGCTCCAGAGCAAAGTGCAGAGGATCTAAGCAAGGCCAGGAAAGCACCTGCATTATCACAAACAGAATTTATTATGTAGCAACGGCGTCTCACAGTTAATACACGGCAGGCACACCCGTCCCTGCTCATTGCAGGGCAGTTGGAGCAGATGACCTTTAAAGGCTCCTTCCAACTCAATTTATTCCATGATTCTGTGACCCACAAAAGGCACTTTGCTTTTAAAAATCAGCGGCCAATATATCTACAGTGATATAAATGTGAGAGCCTGCTCCATAAAAGAGACAAACGTCCGGAGAGGAGTTTCTGGGATGTGACTGGTGGTCCCTTGCCCCGTGTCTGACTCATTCCCTCTGGTCCTGGACATCAGGGGGGCATCCTGGTGGCAAAGTCATAGGTGAGGGTGCCCAGCTGAGGGCTGAGGACAGCAGGAAGGTGCCTGCATTGCCCCATACCATGTCCCTCCATATGGAGTGAGGATATTTGTGCTGCTTTGTTGGTGCCTGGGACATGAACCAAGAACCTCTTTAGGATGAGAATGGAAGTGGCAGAACTTATTTAGCCAAGCTGTGAGTATTCTGGGGTATTTCTGTGCAGCCTTATCACCTCAAAAAGAGGCAGACTGCTTAAAATGCTCAATATTTAGAAAAGCTTGTTTCATCTCTCTTGTCTTATGTTATTGGTGTGGAATATTCCCTTCTTAAGCACGCTGCAATAATATTAGATAATTACTTAGCTCATTTTTCTATATGGGTTTTGGTAATTCATAATTGTCTCAGAGCTGAGGAAATGTTTCCTTTAAGAAGGTTAAACAAAGAGTTTATTGACACTAGTGAAGATTGGTTAAAGAAAACATTATTAAATAAAAGGAGCTTTATTTAAACACTAAATTAATCATTTAAAGGCAAATTAGAGGTCGTAACTCCTCCTAAATAAATAATGTTAAACAATAATTAGATATCCATTTTAGATTACAGGCAAGCACTTGGGTTCAGTGGGCTGAAAAACAAGTTTCTTCTCATCTCTTCAAATTTGTTCAATATACATAATTAAAGCGAATCGCTGCCCCGCTTAAATTTTCCATTCCGAGATTAAAAAAAGATTCCGTTTGTAACTGTGTGTCATATTCGCCATTAGATGATAAAGCATCTTTAAAGCTTCACTTTCATGTAAACAGAATAAAAGATGAGAGCATCCAGAGAGATCCCCGGCAGTGGAAATCGATTCTCCTAAGCTACTGGTTACAGTTATCAATCTTATCAAACAGGCCGATGCATGAGTGCCCTCAGCCACTTTGATTTGTATGATCTCCCTTTGCCAGAGTTAACCTTCCCCACGTTCCAGCGTGTGCAAGAGGCACTATCTGGGCTATAATTACCCTCCCTTTATTAGCGCTCTCACTCGTCTCTTAAGTGTGAGATAAAATTAAAGAAACCCTTTTCCCCTCTCGCTTCATTGGGCTTTTTTTTTTTTTTTTTT
>VZSE01002207.1:843211-852088 GCA_013398275.1 Promerops cafer | reverse complement strand
TTTTTTTTTTTTTTTTGTTGGTAGGCTCTGAGCAGCCTCATTTGTGCTTTCCCATGAACGCGAGCCAACCTTCCCCCTTCTCATCCCGCTCTCAAAGAGGGATTCGGGACGGGCAGTCCCAACCCCAGCACCCCACGTCTCACCACTGCTGGGTTTGCATTAAACCTCCTCAAAATGACGACGGCTGCTGAGCGCTGACAGGGACCACACCACCCACCACCCTCCAGAACCTTCCGTGGGCCCTGCTGGCCCCGCTGCCAGCCGGCTTCACAGAAAGCTCTGGGAATTTTAGTCGGCCGCGATGCAAGCGCCGAGGAGTTGGATTAATGGAAGCTGACGTTGGCGCTGATAAATAATGACACCACCGAAAGCAACCTCGGCGGTGGATGGCAACATCAAAAAGCCCAGCAGATTTCACTCTCTATTAAGGGATTGTCCTGCAAAGAAGCAGGAATGGTGGCGGGGGGAAAAAGCTGGATGCTCTGGCAGGGTTTTACACAAATCTGCCATCCGTGGGTCGGGGGTTTTTTGCACTCTGCTCTTGCCTTTGCCACGTTTGATTTTAGGCTAATGCTGGCGCTGTGTGAGCGAATGTTGCCCTGCTAATTGCCACCCCTAATTGCGCCCTTCTCGTTTGCCTTGCCTCCAGTTGTTTCCCACTCCTCTGCCTGGCACCCAGGGTCCTGCTCAGCCCTTCTTCATTGCCATCACTAGGGTGAATACAACTTTCACCTATATCTAAATAAGTATTCCACCCATTGTCTTGCTGCTTCCTTTTCTCTTATTTTAAAATGAAACCGGCTGATGCTGGAGATGTTTTTAACCCTTGTAAATGTTATCTCACACCTCACACAGATCTTCAGGGTCTGCAGCAGTGGCAGGGATCACAGATTTCCTCTAAATCCATGTTCTAGGAAGAATAACCAGGAAAAGTTGTTTTGCACAACTCTGCTATGTCTCATTAGCTAGCAAACACAGAGGAATGGAACAAGACTTTTCTGATTATTTTAGTGGGGTTTTTTTCCCCTTTAACTACTGAATTTACACACAAAAAAGAAAGGCACTTTGTATTTAAGGTTAATCAAGTTTCAGTACAATTTTTTACAAACTGGAATCACACTAATCTTTTTTTTCTTGCTCTAATGTGTGGCTGTTGAAATCCTTAGCTGTGATAAATTAAGCTACTTATTAATCTAATTATCGTACATTCATCCTAGAAACTTTCATGTGACTTGAAAAGGCTATTCAACCTTTTCCCTCCCCTCCTAGAAAGGGCTCAACCTTGCACCAATTAAGATCATTCTGAAGTAATGCTTTAAAAAAGCTTTCTTTAATCACCCAGTGGAACATGGGCTGATGGTAAGCAAACTAAAAGCTGTGAGAAAAGTTTACCTTACCTTGCAGTCTGGATATTTTTGAGTTGGAAGAGGATGGTCTAATTGTGGTGTTCCTCTCTTCCTGCTCTTCTCTGCTCTCCTAAATAAATCTATGAAATTATTTAGCAAAAAAGTTGTGATTGACACCACTGGCATTTTTTCTGAGTGTAGCAAAGGACAAGATGGGAAGATGCATTTGAACAAAACACCTGAAGTCTAATTCAGTATTGGGTTAATTGGAAGTTTTTGACTCCCAGAGTATATATTAACCATCCAGATTTCATAGATACTGCTTTGTTTTAAAGCCTTGTCTATCGACAGGAAAACATCCCGATTCCAAAGTATCCCAGGGATTAAGAAAAGGAGAAATAAACCCCCAAGTACCAAAAAGAAATAGGTTGCAAGTGTCTCCTATCTTAAACATCCATTCATCGCCAAACGGTTTTGTTACTTTTTCTTAATAACCACATAAATGGAGCTATTTTATATTCAAATTAAACTAGGTATTAATTTGAATGCAAAGCAGCTCAGTTTGTGCCGTTTCAATGACAGGTTTACCCCCAGACAGAATTTATGAACAGCCCGATGTGGGGGAAGCCAGCTCCTGCTCCTCATCCCCTCTCCATGCCTAGCAAACTTGCTAACTGTGAATAGTTTTTGAAGTGAAGATTAAAAGAGCGGAATTATAAAGTATAATTACATTTTATTGAAACTCTAGAAATCAGAAAAAAATTCAGCAGGAAACTTTTAGTGAAACATGATGTGTTGTCATTATCATTAAAAGATAAAAGTTCCATACTGTTTTTATCTGTTTATTTGGAAGAAATCCAGCCTTTGCAGTTACGCAGGAAACAAAAAACTGGAATGCAGGAGTAATTATTAAAACTGTGTGATTTGTTATCTCAGCTACTGTCTTTCCAAATGGTAATGCGATATCAGCAGCTGCAGACGGTCGCTGATTTCCTCTATTAGTAAACAAGTGCTTTGGAGACCTGTGTGAGGCACTTTAAGCCCACTACTCCCCGAAGTGCTGTCAGGCTTAACTACTAATCCATGGTATTTCAGAGCACTGGAAATTCATCTTTATAAAACCTGAACAAAAAAGGGAAAAAGCCTGGAGGGCAGGAGCTCCCTCTGGTGAGACAAATGACATGTTCATTTATTAATGAAACAATAACCCTGGAAAGAGGATCAAAGCACATTCCATCCTCACTTTACAATCCCCAATTTTCTCAGGCCATACCATTTAATTGAGCCATGACAATGGAATACTTAATTGTTGCGTTAAAGTTTGAAGAAGCGACTTCTTCAGAATCAATGTTCATTTCTGGATTATGACAGTATAATGTTGCCAGCTTGTAGCTGCTGGAATTTTATTTTCTTTCTTTATTTTATGCAGAGAGAGAGAGAGGGAGAGAAAGAGCTGGTTTTATTCTTTCACCAAAGGCTCCTTATCCCTCCCCATAAGCAAGGGGGAACGTACCTGTACTGGAGGTAAAGCCTGGCTGCTGGCCCAGCATGAGGTTGTGCCCAGGGGGACAAGCCTGGGGGTGACTTCTGTGGCAGGAGGAGGAATGCAGGGAGTGCAGCACCTCAGAAAAGTAAAAAAAAAAAACAAACCCAGATTTTGATTTAAGATTAAAGAAAAAGCTGAAATAGAGAGCTGGCCTCTGTAAGCTTGTGTTTCTGTGAGCACCAGAGAGGTTCCTGAGCTCTCCAAAGGGATCCTCTGGCACTGGAAGCTCTGCTCCTACATCACCATTTCCCTGAGCCTGAGCTACAGGCAGGTCCTGGTCCATCCTGGTCCATCCTTTTCCCCAGAGCCAGCGTTGCTCAGTGCCACCCCTCATTTACCAGCTCTGTGATCACACTCCCAGCCTGCCCACCTGCCTCTGCCTGTGCTTTACTTTCTCCCAGGACTTCAAACACAAGGATGCCTCTATGCTTAAAGGGCTTTTGATTCTCACCCTGATCTCAGATAAGGTGCTAGAGGATCCCCTGGCTCCTTCCTGGGAGCTCACGTTGTTGGCCACCAAAGTTTTGAGGCAAAAGGAACATCCTTCTGCTTTTGTGTGCAGCTGCTTCTGGGGTTCCCAGTGTTTTGAAAGGCCATGAAGGAAATGGAGGTGCTCAAATTAAAATCCCTGTTTCCTAAAAGAGAGTATCTTCTGAAATGAATGTGTCATCTCTCTCTCTGAGTGTCCTTCCCCTGCCACCTGATTTTATCAAAGTTCTTATTGGTGACTCATTTTATATAATTGATATTTACTGACTCAGTACCCAGCAGTGATTGACTGAATTATTTTTCTTTAACCTGATTTTAACTTAAATGCCATTTTCTGGGTGCCTGCAAAGAAGCAGCTAGAAAGGCTATCATGCATGAGTGTCTGCTACCTTTAAATTAATGCTTTATTAATTCTTCCTATGACATGTATTATAATACACTTGCATGTACATAGCGCCTCTTGTATAAGAACCCTGAGACACTTACAAACATTAACTAAGCCTTACAATCTTCTTACTTTGGGTAAACAGGGACAGAGGGAGGTTAAGTCTGTCATCCTGACAGCTCTGTGCAGAGCTGGGCAAGGAACTGCTCCATCCTGACACCTTGCAGGCTCTGGGGAGCTCACAGTCCCTGTCAGGTGGCTAACGCACCCCATAACATGGCTGATGCACCTCATAGGGTGGCTAGTGCTCCCCATTCCTCCCTGTGTGGTGGAAGTGGTTTGCAGGACTGGGGAAATGGGTCAGGATCTCCAAGGAATCACAGTGATTTGCCTAAAGTTACCCATATTTCCCCTCCATCCTTAGCTGACTCAAGCAGCGGTCTGGGTATTGGCTATGCAAGAAGTGAGCAAGCCCTGGCTGCTCAGCAGAAGTAAAAATCATCCTTAAAATTATTTCAGAGGGTAATAGAGAAAGACAGAGCTGTTGAGAAATCCACCTAAGCAACAGGTCAGCCTTGGGGAGTGTGTGTCCTAAAGGCACTGAAATCTCTGTAGTATTTAGTAGAAAATATGGCTCGTCCCCTTTTCCTGTTCTAAACATGAAGTGTTGAACTAGAAATGGAGTGGGGACCCTTTGGGACTTGAGCATCACAGGATGCATCATTCTCTTAGAAGAAATACATCCCACCATAGGGTGCAGCACAGGGGATCCCTCCATGTAGGTCAGGTGGAGTCCCACTGCATTCCTGACAGGGGACCGAGCAGATGGGAGTCTGAGTAAATGAATTGTGTAGCAAAGCCCAAAAGGACTCTAATTTTTTTAAATTTTTTTTTCCCTTGGAGTATTAAGAAATCTGTGCAAAAATCCCCTGCCTTCCGGAGGGCACAGCGTGACAGGCACTGGGCTATTTCCAGTGTGCCTGGGAGCTGTGCTCCTTTTATTTCTCTTTTCCTGCCCGTGCTGCAGCAGGGTTTAGCTGACCCATCCCTCCTGGGGGAGTATCAGGATACCCCAAATACTCCCAGCAATGGGGGTGAGGTCACAAGGCCCAAAGGCAATAAAATCACCCTGTATCCCTCTGCATGGACCATGCAGGGCTGGTCCTGAGCCTTCCTATGGGAACTTCTGTGGTCCTGCCATGTCCCCTGGTACAGACCCTTCCATGCCTGGGATTCCCCCTCCACCAGCAGAACTTGTTTAGTTTTGCCCAAAAATTAATAGGAAAGACCAGCTTTGCAGATAAACAGTAAAAGGAATGGGTTATCCCTTCCCTTTTTGGGAAGCACAGGAGCGAGGCCCCACGCCAGGGGTTTGGAGAGGAGGATGGAGCCTGAGCAGCAGCACGAGCTAAGTCCTTCCGTCCCAGCTTGCGTGGGTGAACCTGCTCCTTCTGCCCTGCCCCTTACCTATTGAGTCCCTGGAAATCCGATTACTGATCCAGGCCAGCCAAGCAATTACATTGTTTTTCCTCCACTGCAGCTCGGCGGGTCCTGGGGGCTGAGGTTTGCAGGAAAACGGAATTTTAAGACAAAAAAAGAAGCGCTTGATGATATTGGTATTATGGAGACGGCTTACAGTGCTGGATATTACCATTCTGCTCGGGAGTGATTAAGGGTTCCAGTTGAGACTGGATGGTTTATTATGTTCTACTGAAGTGCAGGAATGGCTGGGAAATGAAGGGAATGGGAAGAGGCAGGGTGGAGTTGTGGTGGTGTCAGAGCTGGGGAGCTGAGGTGTGGGATGAAAAAATCCCTGCTCCTACAAGGATGGAGTTCTGGCCATGTGTTCATGCCCAACCCAGACCATTCTGTGATATGATTGATATGATATGATTATGATATGATATATGATATGATATGATATGATATGATATGATATGATATGATATGATATATAATATGATGATATGTCGTGTCCATCCTTGGCAATGACACAGAAGTTCAGCCAAGGTCATAGCACAGACACCCAGGCTCCACCCAGAGCCTTCCCATCCTCCCTAGGCCAGACCCCTGAGCTTTCCCACCCTGGAATGGGTTTTAGTGCTGTGCCCATTTGGGAGTTTTGGGCAGCTGGCTTGGGAGCAGGGCATGGCAAAGGCATAACTTCCCATCAGGGAGCAGGGCAACTTTTGGAACTGCAGAGGAAATGTTTTCTAGCACGAGTTTAAGATAATAAACTCAACTGAGTGAGCAGACACCAGGAAGAAATATTTAATTATCCTTCTCACCATTATGAGGAACTTCTGCCACTCTTCAGGTTATTATACAGTAAATAACCAGTTTTCTAAAGGACAGAGCTGTTTTAATTATATGACAATGAATGCATAATTATTATGTTTGTTAGGAATGAATCACAAGACAACAGACTTGATATTGCTGCTCTAGTTAGTGCATCTTAATTACTTTTTCATTTATTTTGCATATAAAAGCTATTTGCTAATTGTCTTTGCTGTAAATATGCAAAATATAATTAGTCATTCATAATTCTTTATGTGTTATCTAACTGTACATTTGTTACTGAGGAATGTATATTAAAGTTTGCATATTTAATGGGCTTTTGTGGCATAGAATATTTTCGTACAAAGTTTTCAGGAAATATTAGAGACATCACTTAAACCTTCTTTTAACCCCTTTTCCTATGCAAACTAATGTTTCCCAGAAAGGCTAGATATTGATAAATTAAACCTCCTGGAAATCCATTTCTGTTTTCTAAGCATGCAATATAAATCCAGTGCTGGTGATATGAAATGCCTCTTGGTCTCAAACTGAAACCAGACAGATTAGGGCCTGTTAAAAGTGTTGCAAGTTGGTCTCTGCAGTGAATTTAAACAGTAAGTACAGAATTATGGATGCATTTGAGTCCTATTGCAAGATGAAATGCATTTATCTTGCTGTAGGTGAGTTACTGTGATAGTCAGGGCCACGGTGCTGGAGAATCTGGTGGCAATATTTGGTTTAGATGCTGTTGATCAGAGCAAGAGGTCACTGTTCCTGCTTATTGTAAGGCTATTGAGCTCCAGTCAAATAATAAAACATACCAGACTTGAAATCTTAATTTTGCTCTCTAGTTTTGGCACTTGTTGGATCTCTCTTCAGCCAGGTTTCTCACCCTGAATTGGAAAACCACATAAATTCTTCTCGCTTTTCTTTTCCTAAGGCTTAGGCGAGCTCCATCTGTAATTAACCCTCTGCAAGGCCCGCCGTTCCCGGGGAAGTTTTACCTGGTGATTGGATTCATTGCAGAGATTGCCTGGTTCAAAGGGGCCGTGTGTTTTTGGGAGCTGAGTGCCAGCCCAGGTCTCGGGGAGCTCGGCAGATAATCACACATGAGCTGCTCCCTCGTCGCGGCGCAGCGCTGCCGCCGGCGCGCGTCGCAGCCCACATTTCTCCATCTCAAACATTTGATTTACTATCCGGTTGTACTGTTAATCCTGTGTCATGACACTCCTATTCACTTCTGCTTTTCAGCTGAAAGCAGCTTCCTATGAAGATAAAGCTAGGTAAAATCTATTGTAGGGGGAAGAATAACTTGAATGCAGCTATCATATCGAAAAGAAAACACGCTCCTCCACTCTTCACCCTTTAGATGCTCTGAATACTTTCCTTAATGATGAAGTCAAACAGAAGCCACTGAGAATACAAGCCATGGTTATATTTTTTTTTCCTCCCCTTCACAAGTAATCCCGCTCTGTGATTCTGTAATTGTTCTTATTTACATTGGGCAAATATTTTTAAACTAATATATATAAAAAACAGAGTGACAGTAGGGTATGAATTAGGAAAAATAAAAACCCCAGCTAACATGCTTCAGTAAATTGTGAGATGAATAAATCATACATATCCCTACTTATCAAACAAGTATTTAGAAGCAAATTTAAATAATGCTGTTTAATGCTGGCACTTGCATAAACCCCACAACTGTCAGTGACATTTTTTCAAGCAGTTGACTACTTGAGCTATAGATTAAAAACCATACATTTTATGCATCTGGCACAGTGCAAAAAAAACTCCACCACTCAACTACTTTAAATGATGTTCCACTTCCACACAGAAGCTGTGCAACAGCATTTAATCAACTGAGAGCTGAAAACTTTGTATTTCACATCACAGGTGGGGTTATGCCTGTGTGAAAAGGGGAAAGTTATATAGGACAGGTGAAATTTTAGTTCCCAACCTGCACAGCCAGGAGATACTCTGTTAGAGGGAGGTGAATCCTAAATATATTCCTTTTCCTGCAAATAGGCTGGACATGGACATGCTATGAAGGTATATTGAGAGCATTTGAATATTTTTCTGCCCATTCAAGCTTTCTTAGCTTTTTGGAGAAAATGAGAGCAGCTACCCAGCGTGGCAGAGGTTTTGACTGTGATTCACTGTCTCTGTCATGAGGGAAGGAGGGCTGTCAGTGCTGGGGTTAAAATCCATTACAACGTACTAAAAGAATCTGTTGAGAAAACCAAATCCTTTGGTACCAAATTTTCATTTTGCCTTCTGCGTCAGGCAACTCAAATAGAAAACAAAATTTTGGGTTTAATGGCAGAAAAGACTCTTGCAAATAAATTCACAGGGGTAATAAATTGTGTGGGTTTCAAAATAATCTTTACTATTATATGGCTGATGATGAAGACATAAAGACTTGGAGGCAAATCTGGGGGAGAATTTTAGTCTTTGAGCATTACAGAAGATTTTACATGTGCTTTTTGGAAGAATTCATTTAAAACCCAGTAGGAAGCAGGTAGACTGCACATTTCCAGGGCAGGGAAAATGCATTTATTTCTGTCCCATTTAAATGTCAGATTGGTGGGTCAGGATGTCAGCACAGATTCCCCCCAACTTCACCACGAGCTCTGCTGAGTAAGATCTGTGGTCTCACAGGAATACAGCACAGTTAGTCCAAATAAATCATCATGGAGATTTTTTTTTTTTTTTTCCCCATTGAGACAGTCACAAAACAGCATTTCTCAATGTAATTTTTCTTCTCTCATGGTGGGATCGTGGGCTATCAGCAAAGCCTAAATTTCTGCCTGGTTCTTTGGGGTCAAGTAAACCAC
>VZSE01002207.1:820711-840711 GCA_013398275.1 Promerops cafer | reverse complement strand
CTCTACAACCTGCCCAATGAGCCTTATTTTTTAGTGTGAATCCAAACAGAAAAATATTCCAGGCAAAAGAGCAATTATAGGCCCAAAAGCATAGTTCAAACATGTGTAGCTGATTTAGGTTCCCAAAAATACAAGTACTGGCCTGTTTCATTGTCATCCACACAAAGAACTGAGTCCTAAAATCCTTTACTCAACTAAATTCTTAATAAGTAAACTGAGACTAACCCTCTAATACCAGATTTGTTAAACAACATGATTTAGGTCCTTGCTATTCATGCACCTTGTACAACTAAAATGACTGTTAAAGCTAGAATCATGAAAGAGTCATTTTATGTAGCTGCTAAATTCCTCTCAAATCTCCTTGCAACTTAACGAGTAAAGAAAGCTCAATGTGTAATGCCAGCTAATGTGGTTTATGCTAGAAAATAGTATCAACCTATCTTTGTAGCTTATCTAAGCCAGGATAATACTTTTAGCCTTTATAGTAGACCCAACTCCATTTTTTCAACTCTTGACTATGTATTTCCTGAAATCCTTTTCCAAAGAGTTAAATTGGATGTGAAATCTGTACTAGGCTACGGGACTCTCTTTGTTCTAGGAGGAGGCAGCAAAGCTTTGCTTCTGTATCACTTTCATTGCCTTCTGATTGAGGTTGACAGTGTGACAGGAAAGCAAAGAGAAGCAATTGCAGGCTGAATGAGAGCCTTTTTCAGCCTTGCAGCAGCCTCCTCCTTAGCCCCTGAGAAAAAGAGGTAACAGATGCCGATAGCACGAATCCCTAACAAAGTCCTAACTTTGATGCGGACAGAAGACAAAAAAACGGGAAAGATTGTCTCACTTCAGAAAAACCTTGAATGGAGCACAAAGGAGGTGCTTGGGGCGGCGTGTTGGCGGGGGGAATATTGAGGGGCTGGAGACGGCTGGGAGAGTTACGGGGCGACAGCATCCCGGGGAATACATTGTTGGGAAGGCTCCAGCTCCTCGTCATCCGCGGGAGGAGCTGGGCAAAGTGTCCCCAGCCATGGGGGGTCGGGAGGGGGAGCTGCATTTGCGGGGAAAGGCACCTTTTCCCTCCCCAGAAAGGCGCGTTATTTGCACAGAAAAGGAGCAGGGAAATAATGGCTGGGAGGGGGGGAGTAAACAGCTGCTCGGAGGGATTTTCTGCTGGGAGGGGAAACAGAGCGGTGGGGAATTTGTTCTCGCCTCGCTCCGAACAGATTGCGCGCAACGAGAGTTTCCCCCCGGTCTCTTCTGCAGGCTGGGGTATTTGTTGTTATTTCTTTTTTTTTTTTACGAGGTTTAAGCAAAAAAAAAAAAAAAAAGGGCGAACAGGGGCTTGGTCGGGAACCTTTGGACCTTGTAAAACGACCTAAAATTAGTGCAGTGAGAAGGCTAAAAATAGGAGTAACTTCTGTTTGCTTGCAACTGATCTGTCCCCTAACATGACACGAGCCCAACACAACAGATCTCCCTTTTTCAATAAAGCTGGGACAGGAGCACCCAGAGAAACACAATATTAAGTGTGCGTGTATGCAAAGGATCTTGTTTTGCATAATATGGCATTATTCTGACATGGTAAGGGGGCAAGAACCTGTCGCCAAGGCCTGTAGATGGATAAATCTTAATTTGCTCCCATAATTCTGCAGAAATTCGGAATATGCACTGGTGGGGTTTATAACATGGGTGAGGTGGGCAGGTGAAAGCACTGCCTCCCTCTTTCACCCACCCTGGACACACTCCTGGTGTTATTTCCTCAGTCTGTGTGGAGAAAGGGATGCTCTGGAACAGTGGCTGGAAATTCTCTTTCTCCCAAAGGAAGAAAAAGAAGAAATGTTTCTGCAGGGAGGGGGATTAGGGCTGGCGGGACACTGTGCTAACAGCCCTGCGTGGACCTTTTAAAAGCTGGGCTGTGTTAGTGGCCTAATGGATTGATGTGGTTTAGTCTTTAAATAGGTACTTAGAGAACGGTTTAAATGTGAATAATGGAGCGATACCTTATTAAAACCAACTGGCTGAAAGAATTATAAATTCACAGCTCGTTCAAACAAGAAAGGAAAGCCCATGACATTTCCTTAAGGAGCAATGATAGTCTGCAGTGTCAATATGGCTTTGGTATATACACATTAAAATGTGTAAGTCTCTATTTGTGGGGTAATGGCATGCAAAATTCTAGCTGGATATTTAAATGGAACATATTTCCTTTTTTTTAAAATTGCAGCATTGGAAATAACTAATTTTTTTGCCTCTATTCTAATACTCAGAAAATTATTTTATTTTCTCAAACATTAGGAAAAAAAGGATTTTCTCCCTGATTTAGACTTTGTTTGCTAAGTTTCATAGCTGCAGTATGTAAATTTTACATCAGAATTAAAAAAAATCCAAATACTTAAAAATAGAAGTTGCAATAGAAATGCACTCAACTTAAACTACAATGGTGTTACAGCCATGTGGATATGGCACCATAATTATAGCTTAAAAAGCAATTAAGATAAAAGCCAGTACAAAGAGATCAGCCAAATATCAAGAGACTCAATTCTAAGCAAAACAAATCTCTGACTTCAAGCTAAACAAACTTTTGGTGGTCCATGTACAAAACATTTTAATATTCATATGCAGACATGGAAACATACTGAGGGTTTGGGCTTCAAAAATGTTCCTTTAGCAGCAAAATGAGTTCAGAATCTCTTGAAGCTTTTCAGGAAAAAATGCATAATGGAAATCCCTGACCATTCTAGGGGAGTTCAGCTGTGGGTTCCAACGTTCATGGTTGACTCCAGTGCTGGGGTCAAATTATTCCTCCCCTCTCATGTGGGCCCAGGATCTAAAATTTTGCTCTTCCCTGAAGAGCACTGCTGGGAAGCTTGGCAGAGAGTTGGGGTGAAATGCTGAGTCTGGATGAACCTCCCGTGCCACCTGTATTGCACCAGCAGGTTTAAAGTTGTCTGTGAACATAAACAGGACACACATGTAAATGTTTACATTGGTCCTGTGTCACACAGACACGTATGAACAGATATATTTGCACATAAACTTGATATATTCCTGTAGACATGCAGTCCTGGACATGGACTTCATATGAATTACATGCATTTCATCCTGACATCCCTTTTTATTCAGTTTCTGTATAAATTTAAATTACAAGCCCATTCAGATATTACAAACCCATTCACATAATATAAACCCAACTGAACCACACTGTAGACAACAATTAAAACCCTATCTTATGGGGTTTTTTTGGCTATAGCAATCCTACAAGACCTAATACCTAGCTGGATTTATATTAAATGGTAGAGTTCCAATAAAAAAGTGTATTTTTTAATCAGTTCTGTAGGCAGACTGACTACAGCACCAAAACCAGAGTTACAGAGCACAAACTGATGTATTCAGTTTTATGGGAATTTTCCATGAGGGAATACATTACATCTTAACTAATGTTTTGCCTTAAAACATAAGTTTTCCTGAACCAATTAAATCAACCAACTAATCTTGCACATGAAACATTAAACAAGAATGGAGTGTCTGCAATTAGCAAATAGCTTTGATGTGACTAAATATCTATCTCCATGCATCACCAACGTTCTGGGTTTAAGTCCCAGATGATGTTAGGCATGCTGAATGTAAATGTTTGCTGCCTATAGGTTTCCAACCAGCTGAGTCTTGGAGCAGCAGCACTGCTGGGTTCAGAGGGATGGAAAAGCAGATGTCAGCTGCTGTTGGTAGGAAAGGGCCTGTTTGCATTAAAACATGGGTGAAAATGGGAGAGGGAAAGAGAGAGAGAGAAAGAAAAAGAGGTGAAGAGAGGAAGGGAGGAAGGAGGAAAAGAAGGAAAAGAAGGAAGGAAAGAGAGAAGGAGAGAAAGAAAGAGAAGAAGAGAAGGAGAGAAAGAAAGAGAAGGAGAGAGAGAAAGAGAGAGAGAGAGAAAGAAAGAAAGAAAGAGAGAGAGAGAGAAAGAAAGAGAGAAAGAGAGAGAGAGAGAGAGAAAGAGAGAAAGAGAGAAAGAGAGAAAGAGAGAAAGAGAGAAAGAGAGAAAGAGAGAAAGAGAGAAAGAGAGAAAGAGAGAAAGAGAGAAAGAGAGAAAGAGAGAAAGAGAGAAAGAGAGAAAGAGAGAAAGAGAGAAAGAGAGAAAGAGAGAAAGAGAGAAAGAGAGAAAGAGAGAAAGAGAGAAAGAGAGAAAGAGAGAAAGAGAGAAAGAGAGAAAGAGAGAAAGAGAGAAAGAGAGAAAGAGAGAAAGAGAGAAAGAGAGAAAGAGAGAAAGAAAGAAAGGCAGGCACAGGATGTCATTAAAATTAAAAGTCAGGCAAAAAGCACCAAGGTTAATGCTCTTAAAAACAAAGACAGTCTTTAAACTATTCTTTAAAAAGTAGGTTAGACAGTGCAAAAAGAAGTCCGAATAACAAGATAGTCCAAAAGCAGCACAGAGCAGCCCAGCTCTGCTGTCCGGGGAGCAAAATCCGTGCAGCCTGTGCAACACCTCCCTCCTGGGCAGCAGCGATTTTGGGAACCTGATACTCGGGCCCTTAGAAACTTTAGAGGCATGAGAAGCAGCGTGCAGGGGTGTGGCTCGGTAATTGCTCTCCTTTTTTTGTGCCAGCACAGAAGGAGCGGCCCGGCCGGGCGGCTGCCCCGTGCGCAGGGAGCGGGCGCTGGGGGGGCCCCGCTGGGAGCGCAGCGTGGGAAGGGAGGGACACAGGGCACAGCCGGCCCCGGTCAGCCTGGCAGCCCCCCTGCTCCGCCCTCCAGCACCTTCCCCTCACGTTTGTAACTTTTTTCTCTTCGTGTTTTGATGAACGCAACGTTTGGGCAGCGTTCTTGAGGTGAGGCTCTTGGGGGTGGCTCTGTGCAGGGCCAGGGGTTGGGCTCGATGGTCCTTGCGGGTCCCTTCCAGCTCCGCAGATCCTGTGCTTGTGCTGTGTTCTGGGGAGGAACTGATCCCTTGTGGCGACGGCTAGGGAGAGGCCAGGCTCAAATACTCATCAGGAAGACACAAATCTGGGTCTCCCCAAGCAGCTGAACTTGCTGATTACCCAGCTACTGCCTTGGGGGCAGAGCTCTCCCAGCTCAGCCTGGGAGCACCTTTTATTTTCTATAAATAATTCAATATTCACTAGCCATGAGAGATGCTTGCATCTGTAGAGGCCAAGGAGGAGCTGAGCAGGACCCATCTCTGAGGAGCAATGAGTTATTTGGGTACACGTGAGGAATTCCAGTTCAATCCTTGGGGTGAAACGAGGAGCAAACAAGCTGCAAACCAGGGCTGGTGTTACCTTGACACAAGAAACAGTAACTGAGATATGCGTGCAGGGGTGGAGTGAGGAAAGTGGATTTGGAAGGACACAGTCCATTTTAAGGATCTACCATCACAAAATAAATAAATCACAGTTAAGGTAATGGAAAAACTTGCAATTTAATAATAAAAAAATCAATTATAAGGATAAGAAATATGCATGAAAAATAATCGTTTCCTCCACATGGCAAAAATGAGTGGGGTGAGTTGTCTGTAGCAGGGAAATTTGTACTTTCCCCAGCACATATGGGTGGGTTTTGTTGAACAGTGGAAATCCAGCTAAGCAAACAGGTGCAGAGATCTGCATTTCCCATTGCATTCTAACATCTCATTACCACATCAGCAATTAATATTTTGGATCTCCACATGATCAGAAGGCAGAATTTACAAGGATGAATTAATCAGCCATTGCAGGACCTTGCAGGGGTGGATATTAGCAGGGACACTTTGCAGAAAAGGGGGAAAGGATTCCCAGATGTCATATGGCACTCCATGAGCATGAGGGACAACATCCTCCCAGCATTAATTAGGAATTCCTCAGGGGGGGTGTTAAAAACACCAGTGGGATGTCTGAATGCCTCCTTTAGCCCAGCATTCACCTGCATGGGGAAGACATGATTCTGGGCAACAGCCACCATGTCTATGGAAACTGTGATCATTTTCTGGACTTTTTACTAGTTTTGATAAAACCTCCAGCAACTGCAAGTGGTAAAAATGAATGTGTTCTACAGTCATAGAAACACAGAATGGTTTAGGCTGGAAGGGACCTTAAAAATCTTCCAATTCCCACCCTCTGCCACGGGCAGGGACACCTTCCACCAGACCAGGTTGCTCCAAGCCCCATCCAGCCTTGAACCCTTCCAGGGATGGGGCAGCCACAGCTTCTCTGGGCAGCCTGTGCCAGGGCCTCAGCACCCTCACAGGGAAGAATTTCTTCCTGATATTTAACCTAAACCTACTCTCTTTCAGTTTGAAGCCATTCTCTCTTGTCCTGTCATTCCATACCCTTGCAAAAATTCCACCCCCATCTTTCTGAGACAGCATTTTGCAGATCAGCACATTTGCAAAAAACCAGCAAAGGTGAGTGGTGTAAATCAGACAACTCCTGGTCCTGGAGAATTGCTGAAGGTGTTCGTAGAAGATGCCTCAAAGGACAGGACACAGCCTGAATAATTCACCCCAAGGAGACTGAGGGCTGCTGCTTTCTTCTTATTGAAACTGAAAATAATGTTTCCCTTCCCAGTGCTGTCCTGCCTGAGCGTGGAAGGGTCCAGAAGTGCTCTGGTCCAGCTACGGGGTGGTAATGAAGAAGATGAGAACTTGGACATGTCAGGGAATTTGTGCTCTTCCCCACCGAGGTGAAGCCAAGCAGAGAAAGAGCTGGGAACCAACAGCCCCAGGACCAGGACTTCCACCTCTGATGAAGCATCAGGCTCAAGTCAAAAGGTCAGCAGTTTATACCAGGTGTAAGATTTATAAAAGCAGAGGTTCCCACAGACCAGAACCCTCTGTTTGTGGAGTAGGATTGAGTGAGTGCTGTTTTCAGCCACTCAGATCAGTGGTGTCTCACACCACATCCACAGTTTTGCCAGCCAGATGTGGCTGTTTGCACAGCAAAGCCAGGCAGCAACAAGAGGTGCTTGGGGCCACAGCCCAGCTCTGCAGCAGGTACCCTGTGAATAGTTATGGTCTTCCACCTCTCCACTGCACCACATTCCACCACAGCCTGGCCCCAGCCTGCTCACCAGCAAGGTGGGAAGTGCCTAGGACAATCTTCCAGATGGACAGTGGTGCTGCAGAACCTGTGCTTCCTCAGGGAAGCAGCTTGAAATGGCAGGAATATGCACAGAAAGTGATGCCTCGTTAGTTAACATCAAAAATTCCTCTGAAATAATAATTTTTAACTCATTGCCAGTTAAATTAAATTCAGACATGCCTGTAGTAACATTTGGGTCTGCGGGAAGAATTGTTGTTCAATTAAAAGAGAAGCCAAACACCATAAAGATAGAAATGTATACTGCAAGTACAGTGGAATTCCACCTGTTCACTCCAGATGTTTGCAGTCACTCACACATCTAAAGGCTCAGCAAACAGAGCTAATGATGCTTCAGAATATCTTAATACCAGTTCCTGCATCCCTTAAAAACAGAGCTGCTCAAGCAGGGTTAGAAGAAGGGATGCTGCTAAAAACCCTGCAGGTTTTTAAAAAACACTGCCCTTATGGCATCCTACAGCTTGAATGGGCTTGGGGATCCAAGATTTGAGAAATTCTCCAGGGATCTGCCCAGAATTCCTGGTTTAGCAAAGAGAAGAATCTCTGGATTAATAAGAAGAGCAGAAAGTGGAGCCCAAAAAGAAAGATGGCTCCCATGAATGGGAAGTGCAGCTCTCTAAAATATGTGCTGAGAAGCCAAATATCACCTGTCATTCTCTGTTTGCTGCTTCCTGCACCAGGAATGCAGGAAGCATAAGTGTGTGTCCATCCATAAATGTGTGTCCATCCAAGGGCAGCTGCTCTCTCAGCTGATTTTCAATTCTCTGGGTAAGTTATTTATTACCAGTGTTGTTCATTGTTACACTTCCTTAGCAGGGCAGCATTGCAGAGCTGGGAATCTAAACTTTTCCTTGCATGGGAATGGTTCCTGACTGTTAGAGATCATGTTCTGAGCTTCCAGGACCTGCAGAAATCCTCTGCAATTAAAGGAAAACCAGTCAAAGAAGCTCTTCTTCCAGCCTGGGAACTGATGAAGTGGGATTCCTACAGATTGATACCCCAAATCCCCAGTCCCTTCCTATCACACCTTTTGTGCTGAAGCTTCCTTTTATGTTCTCCATGAGTTCAAATGGAAAATCACAAAACATTTAGAAAAATTGAGCATTTCTTGAGCCTCTCCCTCAAATTGGTTGAAATTTGGCCTCAGATCTTAAGACTGCAGTTGCTCGAGGGAAAAGGCACAGTTCAGCATTGTTTTTGGGAACAAAACTTGCACCTGGAGTCAGAGAGGAGTTTTGATGACTCACCTGGAGATATCACTTCCAGAGCAAAGGACTCTCCACTTGGATAGCCTTGCCCACTCTTCAGGCTTTGGGGAGCAGTTGAGGAGTGATTTTGAGCCAGTTTAACACCTTTCTCCTGGATCTCTTGCCAGTTTAACACCTTTTAACACCAGTTTAACACCTTTCTCCTGGATCTCTTGCCTCCAGGATTCTAACTGGGCTCTGCAAAGCCAGAATCCTTCCTACTCCAGGCACTGCCTCTGTCCTTAGACCATCTCAGGTATTTTTGCGTTCCACACTTCCTGATTTAGTGCATCTGGATTGTCCCTTGAAATATATCAGGACCCCAAAGCCAGAGGACACCAGGATGCAGGGCCAGGAGGATTTCAAGTAGCTGCCCCTCTTTATAAGGACACACAGAATGCTTCATCACTGCCTTGTGAAGAAAAAACACAATTTTCTCACCCTGATTTCTTGTGTGCTCCTGACCATGCAAGACAACCTGGGGCCAGACACGAAGCTCTGAGCTGGGTGGGAGCTGCTGGGACTGCTTTGGGCAGAGCAGAACCAGCAGCACAGAAATCAGGAGGAGCAGGAGGAGCAGGAGGAGGAGGAAGGTGGTGTTTCCTTCCCTTCCTGTGCCTCTGCTCCTCCACACACACAGCTCTTCCCCAGGCTGTGCACAGGGACCAGGATTTGGGCATTAATTAATAGGATTATTCCTTGTGAATTTCTTCTTCCCCTTTCTGTAGGAGGGTTTCTGAGAGCAGTAGGTTTGGCTGCCCTTCCCTAAAGCACCAAGGCTGCATTTGCAGGACCTGGGACGTGGCCAGCACCCCATTAAAACCCTCTGATACGGGGCACACTCTCAAATTAGGAGAAACACAGCAAATTATCATCCCCCTCACCCCACAGACTGAGAAACCCCCATTGCCATTACACATCTCCCACACCCTGAGGCTGCCCCCACGCTTTGGATACTCCCTGGGCAAAGCAGGATGGGGTCCCAGTATCACGCCTGGTGGGTGGTTTGTGTGCAATAATTTCCCCCCTCAAGTGGGATTTTGCCAAAACCCAAGGTTTGAAAGCCTCAGCAGTGTGGAGAAGGAGCAGCTCAAGCCAAGGAGGCACCGAGTACCTCTGCTGCTGCTCTCGTCTCAGAATCTCTTTTCTTCATTATTGTAATGCAGCCTTTCATGTGATTTCTCTATGTAACCGATAATGTTCTTGAGCTTGCATTTCACAGGAAAGGTTATTTTTGAAAAGAATAAAGAAAATCCTTATCAACCTACATGCTTGTTGTAGGAATGCCAACTCTCTTATAAGTGCAGGTCCATCCATTCCTTTATTTTGATGTAAAAAAATCTCCTGGCCTGCAACTACAACATGTAAGAGGCATTGCAGGCAGAACTTGATCTCATCTCACTCTGAAGACAGCAGGGCCTTTCTCCCCCAGAATAAATCCCAAACAAGCCCCCCTCCTGCTCCCAGCTTAACTGGCAGCTTCAGCAACAAGAGATAAACTTCAACCTACGTTTTCTTTCCAAGCTTAGTTGTTCATTACTTTTTTTTCCTCCCACACCTGCCTTGATCCCCTGCAAGAAGCAATTACCCAAATGATATTGTGGCTGGGGATAACCAAATATCCCTCCTGATACAAGGCAGTGATATCACCGTGACTTCTACAGGTCTCAACAGATTTTGTGCAGCATGCCTCAAAATAAAAGAGCCCTCCTCCAAAGCGGTCTTTGAACCTGCCCCCCGTTAAAAGCTTGCAGAAAGGAAAGAGAAAATGGCAAAATCTCAAGCCTGGAGCATTTGGACCAAGTGCAAATCTCTCAGAAAGGTAAAACACGCCATTATTTGACAGTTCATAAATGCTGAGGAGTCCCTGTCCTTGTTTAAGATTACTGGAGGATAAAGAAGAGGTTCAAACTCTCAGACTTTCAGTCAGGACAGACACCTCACAAAAACCACGTTTCTGGGACAAATGAGCTCCCAAAAAGAAAGTATTTTTAAAATAATCTTCTATTTTCTTACATTGCCAGAAGATACAGCGTCAAGTTAATCTCCAGATGAGTGTGGGGAATCCAGGTGTCATTGGGCCAACACCATTCACCAGAAACTCCACATGGCAAAGTCTACCCTGAAGGCAGCTGGAGGGGATTCTGGAGTCATGGAATGTTTGGGGTTGGAAGGGACCTTCGAGACCATCCAGCTCCATCCTGCCATGGGCAGGGACACCTTCCACTGGGCCAGGCTGCTCAGAGTCCCAAAGATGTAAAAAAGGGGTCTGGAGGAGGTCGTCACTTATGGCTACAGATCTGAGCTGCCAACCCTTAGCAGAGGCAGCGTGGTGAGCGGGGAAAAAAGCAAAACCTGCTGAAGGGCCAAGGCATAGATTTTCTGTAATTAGCAGCTGATGCCCATTGATTTTTGAAATAGCAACTCTCTAAAATGAAACAGGTTGCACAATGGTCACGGCAGCCAGGGAAATGTGCCTGAGCTCCCAGGTCTGCTCCAGTGACAGATAAAAGTGCCACCAGCACAGCACAGAGCAGCACTGACGTGTGCACCCAGTGGAGCAGGGGCTGCCTCTAAAACCCCTTTTACTCCAGACCAATTTGTGCAAATAAACGCCAACATTTCTAAGGCTTGATTGACTGAAGTCAGTGAGAAAGTCTCTGCTGACTCCACTGGGCTCCAGATAAGGTTCTTCAGTTCAGTAGCTTCCAAAATGCATCTGCTTTTCTGATTTAGTGCTATTGTTTGATGCAGGTCAAAACCAAACGAGCCTTAATTAGCTTCAAACCCAGTTCCCCGTGTTTACAACATCCTGGTTTACAGTTGTGTGCTCCACTCAGGTATGCACATTGCCAATCAGCTGTGAGCCCTGGCTGCTCTTAAAATACCTGTTTGTCTCACAGTCTCTCACTGGCTACAAAACTGCATTTCTAAATTCTCACATAATCAAAGGTGGACTAAAAATAGAGGAAATTCTTGCATATCAGGACAAGGAAAAAATGCACACAACTTCTTTGCTCACTGATGCAACCAAAACACCCAGGAGTTATTATAATGTGCATTCCCTTGACAGAGACTTTTATTTCATGCAAATTACTATGATTAAGATTCGAATGCTTTTTTTCCATTTTCGCACATTACTTAATCAATGTGAAGTACTGTGTAAAAATTGCATCTCTTCATAACAGTGATTTTGACCAAGTCAAGTGTTGCTGCTAGAATCCTAATCCAGACTTGTGATTCAATTATCATTTAGAGACTTTCTAAATTCAAATTAAGTTTACCAAAAAGAAAAAAAAAAAATAAAAGAAAATAAAAAGTTAATATCAATATGGATCATTTGTAGGTTTTATCAAAACAGCTTCCTGTTGCGAGGGAATGCAAAACATGTTGGATTCTTTCTGTTTCATTTACTTCTTTAACTAAACGTGAAAAATATACAGTGCTGCATGGAATGTGAGCATTAAAATGTGTACCCTGGGAAACTTCTTGCTCATATTGCATTGTTTATATTTTATAGGCAGCCATCCTGAGAGCTTGAGAGAATATTTAAGCTCTGGATGTGGTCATCTGATTGAAGCAACCACATTACCACAACTCCATGAGTTGTTCTTCAGCTGAGTCCCAGAAATTCACCTCATAACCCAGACTGGGTGGCTGCTTCAGTCCTCAGAGCTACAACTACCTAAAAAACCAGATAAAATCTGTTAAAAAACTCCCTGGTCTTGGTGGTCCACATGAAAATTTGGATGGAATATGCATGTACTTGATGCAAGCTGCCCATGAACTGCAATAACCTCATTATTTCCTGTGTTCTCTTGTAGTTAGGTTAAACATTTCATGTTTTTTTGTGGGGGATAAATTCACTGTGGGCTGCTCATGGGTGTGAAGGTCAGTGATAACCATGACCTCTTCCACATTCATGGAATCATGGAATGATTTGGGTTGGAAGGAACCTCAAGGATCATTTCATTCCAACCCCCTGCCATGGGCAGGGACACCTTCCACTATCCCAGGCTGCTCCAAGCCCCTTCCAGCCTGGCCTTGGACACTTCCACATATGCAATTCATGCAACTTGGCATTGAAATTACTCCCTCAAAGCCAGCAGTGCTGGTAGCAAGCACTTTTAGGAAATAAGCCCCCAGCTACTCAACATAAAGAATCCAATCGGTGGAGGAGTTGCTACATCCTTTGGCCTTAGAGATAACACAAACTATTCTGGAGAGAATTAGCCTGGAATGCTTAATATAACACCTCTAGATTTCACAGGCTAGCTAGAAAATTACATTTGCATTAATGTTTTGGCTAATTATTCTCCTACAGCCATGCAGAAAGGTTACCTGGTCTCTCAAATCTGGTATGTATCTAGTATGCTAGCAATTTCCCTTCCTTTTCATTCCTCACAGGACAGAAATTAGACATTGTCATTCCATATTATTTGCGACATGTTGACATTATAATTTAAAAGGATGCAGCAGTCCTGAACAGCTGGAGAGTAATCCTGAACAATCCTTGACAGTTTCCTTTGGAGGATGAATGCCCCTCCCTGGAGAACTGCACAGTCTCTTATTTTAAACTAACAGCTAATTTTAGACAGTTTGCCCTCTCAGAAATGCATGCCACAGAGACTTCTCTACATGGTGAACAGCAGTGACCAGAGATAAGCACCCACACAGAAAAAAGAGAGAGCTCTGAAATAGATTTTTGCTCTTCTAAGAGACATGACTTGTTTGCTGCATTGCCTGATGGAGCCAAGGAGGGACCCTCATTGCTGAGCCAGCCCTCCCTCGTGCTGTGCTGAGCTGAAAGCTTCTTGGATCCCACACACACTTTGGGACTGCTGTGGTTTGCTGCTCCTCAGAGACTTGAGGGAATTGGGTTATGCAGAGGGGATTTTTTTTTTCCTCCCCCCACCTATCCAACAGGCTCAGCCCACTGGGGTTGCAGGTCCTTACTGCTGGAAGGGAGCAGGAAGCAAACCTGCAGCAGGGTCAGGCATCACTTCTGTCTCTCACAGGTCTTGGGTGCACAGAGGGATGGAGGCACGAGCCAGAAAACACCTTGTGGAAGGTGGAGAACAGCTTCATATGGCTTTGCCTTGTGGGTTGTTGGCAGAATGGAGGAATGGGAGCTGGGGATTCTCCTCCTGCTGTGCCCATGGAACAGAGCTCCATCTCTCCTGCCCTCCTGCAGCTGTGGTGTGGCCTTGAGGACAGGTTCAAACACTCCCTACCAATCAGTTCTTGTGTCTTTAGCCAATAATACCTTATTTTTTTTTTCTTTTCATCTTTCTTTTTAATTTTTTTTTTTGTCTTTTTTTCCCCCCAACAGCCTGACTTCACATCATCATGCTCCTGGGACATCCCAGGCAAAGGCACACTGCTTACAGATCAGACATCAGCCAGGTGACCCATTTGTCAGACCTGTGGGGTATTTTGGGTTCAACAAAAACTGCTGAAATGATTCTTGCTTTATTGGGTGTCGTGTGGCCTGAACAGGAGCAGATCTGGCTTGCAGGAGTCATGGCAAGGACAAGCAAGAAGCACAGCAGAAGTGTCTCTGTTGTCAGGGGAGCTGGAGGCACTGCCCACACAGAAGGGAGCTCTCCCAAAAAGCTGCTTCATGCTCTGCAGCTCTTTTCTCTCCTGGGTACAACAGCAAGAGCAGAGAAGAACTGAAGGGATAAATACTTTTGTGCCATGAACTGAGCAAAGCCCCCTCTGCTCAAATAGGTGCAAGGCTGGGTCAGAGCTGAGTTGTGCTCAACCACATTTTCTCTAGGTTTGCATCAGTGTGGTCAGTCTGGTCACTGATGATGGAATCCTGCTTTGCTGGCACCACTGAGAGGCTTCATGCTGGCTCTGGTGGGGCTGTGGTCCAGCCTTTAACCTGTGCAAGGTTTTTTCCATGCTGCACAGTTCCTCTGGGGAGCAGTTCTGCCTTTCCTGAGCAGGAATTGCTGCTGGCTGCAGAATGAAACTGTCTGGAGTTGGGCTATGCTGGATGATGTGCCCTGTGATGTCAAGGGGAAACACCACTGGTTTCAAGGACAGCAGCTTGAAGTCCCTTCTTCAGCTGTCTGTCATTCAGGAGTTTGCCTCATGGTTCCTACCAGCTAAACATTTCTATCAAATGGGGATAGCACTCCAAAGAAGCAAATCTGACAGAAAAAAAAAACAACCAGAAAGATTTCCTGGTTCTTTTATCTCTAATTAAGAATGACTCCCCTCAGCTCGCAAAAGTCTAATGTGGGTGTTATACTTTTCAGGAAGAGAATTCTTCCCTTGCAGAACTTAGAGCAGAAAGCTTAAAAATCCAGGTTCTGGACTGAGGTGATTTTAAAAACCATTTCACTATCTGTATTCTGTAGTTGGAGAAGCCAGCAAGCCATGCAAAAGAAAACCCTGTGAATGTAAGAGGCTGAGTGGAGTGATAAAAACCTGCCTCTGCAAGGTCTGTGTGGGGAGGACTTGGTCACCAGAGCGATGCTGTTCCTGTGAAGAAACATTTGGAGGCTCCAAGCCCCCAGTAAAGCTGAGCAGGTAATACCCAGCGTGGTGCCTTGGGGCTATGGGGATGGGAGATGGAGCTGCTCCAACATTTGTCTGTGTGCAGGCACTTGAGTGAACACGTCACATGTGTGTGCCAGAGCTGAAGGATTTGTGGGGCTCAGGGGTTTGCACCTGATAAAGAGCCTGGACAAGTGCTGTGGGAGTGTGGGAGTCTGAAGAGGAGAAGTCAAGACTCATTCTCTTTTCCTGACAGATTCATGCCCTAAAAACCAGAATCTGAACTGCATTTTTCACTGAGGAACAGGTGCACCCAGCTAAGAGGGCACCCAAGGAGCAATTCCCCTGTGCATGGAAATGGAGGAGACAGTGAAGGAAATTCATTATCCTGGGTCCTTCCAAACTCATTCCCAAGCAGCTGATAGAAATGTGAGCTCAGCCAGTTGCCTCTCCAGAAAGAATAAGATAAAACACAATAAAATGGCTTAGCAGAGTTTTTAAACCCTGATATCCCTATTGATTTTCCGTGGAAAGCAGACAGTGATGAATAGCAACAGCGCAGTGCCCTCGGGTTGGTTTTCTTATGCTGAGATGCAGAATGTGTCTAAACAAGTCCAGTTTTACTAGAAATTGTCCTCTGGAGCACAAGTCACCCCTTGTCCATCACAATCCCTCAGATCAGCTCCCACCCCATCATTCTCCATTAAGTATGGAGTTGACACCAATCTGTGTAAAAACCTTTGATGTGACCCAGGAGACACGGTGGAAACCACAAGCAAACCAAATTTGGGTGAGCCTTGCAAACTCAGCTCTTTAAATGACCTTGAGATCCTCTCCTTATTTCACACAGGTCTTTTCAAATCATTCCTGGGACAGCCTGGTGGGGAGAAACCAAGGGTGTTGAGTGGAAGAATGGCTCATGGGAAGCAGAAGAAAATTCCTGCCTGAGAGGTCCTGAACCATGACACCCTCAGAGGGTGACCAGCAGATCTTCCAGAACCTCATTCCATGCTCTCATCTAGTGACTGGAGGCCTCCTGGAGCCAGGGGACCCTGCTAGGAGAGCAGATTGCTGAGGTGAGGCTTGCTCCTGCAGTTTCTAATATCTGAATGTGTAATGAGAGACATGGACAATTCTGGCCCCAAATACCTGTCCCCAAACCAAGGCTGGTACTAACTGGGAAAGAAAAAACTGTGTGTCCCCACATCCTCAAATCTTCCCCAGGTATGGAGCTGGTTTTATCTGTGAAAATGCATTCTAACATGCCTCTGAAGAAGTCCTCTCCTGACTTGCTTCATCCACTGGCAATAGAATCCTTCCCTATTCACACAGGACAGAAAGAAAACATTAAAAAAACCCCTCCTTATTTTCTTTTCCCCTCGCACATTTTCAATTAAAATAGATTTATGCAAGCTATACTGAATGTGCCACAAATCTCTTTGCATGTTTAAAGTTGATTAATTGGGGTCGGAAGTGAAAATTTAAAAATGGCAGCAGCTCACAAAACACAAATAGTCTCTCGTGGGCCTTGCAGATGATGGAGCACAAGTGGAGGTGCCAGAGCTGGTCCTGCCTGGAGGAGAACCGCCTCCTTCACCTTGGGTTAAACACTCAAGAGCAAAGCTGGGGTTCGTGGGGAGGAGGCTGGCCTCAAAATAATGTGTGTATAATCCTCAAGATAATCAATTTCTTACAGATGTTTTGTGAACTTCCACGTTCGAGAGCGCAAGCCATAGTACATTCTAAATCCCTAGGGGTTGTACTTGATATCCATTTGTTATTTCCTAATGCTATTCAATCTTTCTTTTCCCCCTGTTTGTGTGGGTTTTTTTTCCCCTTTTTTGCAGCTTGCAGCAATGAGCCCGAGCCTTACGCCGGCGGTTGCCACCGCCTCTGCCATTCCGCGGTGAACTTTGCGCGCGTTTCCGTATTCCTTCCCTCACGCTCCCGATAAAAGCATTATCAGGGAAATTCAAAAGCAAGCAGAAAACTGGCATAGCTAATTTAGGCTAATTAGTATGGCAGAAGCTGAGTCTTCTACTTCAGAGGTTCCCATGCCCTCCCATGTCTCCACCTGATCGCCTTGTCCAGCAGCAAACCCAGGAGGCAGCTCCAATTATATCATAACCTCTTCAAACACCAAGCCACTCAAGCTAATTTTATCCTATTAAACAGACTGAAGGATTCAGAAGAAAGGTTCTCCCCCAAAAGCTTCAATTACCAGTGTCCCTGATTACCATCTTTACAATCCTATATGCTACAGTTAAATACTTTTTTGCTTAGTGTTGCTTTCTTGATTTAGATGAAAAGCGAGTATTAAGAGCATGTCTTTTCAACTCAAGCAAGTGACATTCATAAAAAAAGAAAAGAAAAAAAAAGGAGCCTCTCTTGTTATTAGCGTGTTTAATCAAAGTCAAGTTTAGAACCGTTCAAAGACAATGTAACTGGGGAAATGTAAACATCCCCTCGCATCCAGTGGCATTTAAAGCAGCCACAGGTAACTGCCAGGAACAGCAGTGATGGCCAAAAGTATCAGGGCTAGAAGAAAAAAAAAATATATAAAGAAAACAGCAGGATCTCCTGAGGAAAGGAAATGTCGAATGGTGCTGGGATTAAATCCCATGTCACTAATCAGCAATAAAGACAGAAAACAGCCCCCAAGGTGCTGGGCTGGTTCATCCTTCCTTGCACCAGCACGGGGTGGCCCTGGGCACACAGTCACAGCTGGCCAAACACACTCACCCGGGTCACAGATGTGCCTGGGCTCCCTGCCCGGGCCCCAGTCCCGAGGGTGGCCTCAAGTCCTCGCTGCCCATCCCTGTGACTCCCCTTCTCTGAGGGCCAGGAGCTCACTGGAGAACAGCTCCCCATTTTCCTGGCCAGGGCCTCCTCCCCGGGGGCTGCAGCCTTGGCTGGTGGCTCCAGGTGCTGCTACAATTCAAATAATCCAGGCTATTATTTTTAACAACAGAGGGAAAAACGGGGGAAAAAAATATGTCACCTGAGCTTTGAATTAACCCTCTCCCGAACACTGAACCTGGGGGAAGTTCAGGTGCTGGCAGTACCTGTCAAGACAGCATTTATAGGGAAACATCAGGAGGATATTTACCACCTGGGAATTTCAGCAGGACAAATCATAACAAAAACACATCTAGTTTTTTAGAAAGGAACTTATTCTTCTCCTTCTCCGAGTAGACTAATTTTGCTTATTCCTCTTCTTCCACTGACAGTAATTGCTTCAAACACACTCACAGCTTAATATCCTTGTTTTCTTTTGGGTCATCCCATCTTGTTAGCTCCCAGTCCGTCATGAGCTGGAGGTATTTGGGGGTTGGATTTCACTACTGATCTACTCCTCCTTGCAGTTGAAAATGAGCATTTTTCTTTTCCTCTAGAAACAAACAAACAAACAAACAATTTCTGTCTTTGACAGAAATTGAATGAGTTTCACCCAATTGCCCACACTTTGGGTGATAGGGAGGTGCTATTGTCTGTGGACAATGATTCTCATGCAAATGAAACAACAGCTAAACAAGAATCCTCCCTATCTCTGTTTGGGCCAATTTTCTTAACGTTTCAGCGGAGCTTAATCTGTTGGCAGAAGTGTTTAGGCCCATTAACAGCTAAAGTCACAGAGTCCACAACTCACCCTGCTGACAGTAAACACGGAATTTGAGGAATGGCCTTTAAACAATGGCTAAGCCACAAACCATTTTGTCATCAAATGCTGTGAAAGGCATATAGGCTGATGATTTTCTTCCTTGGGTTACAGCGATTTGAAAGCCTGGCTTCCCTCCCCCGGGTGCCCAGCACCCTCCAGGCTTGAGTTACAGCTGTTTTATTTGCCTTTCCAGCCCTATATTGTGGGACCGGTGTTGCAGGTGTTCTGCCCACGAATTACTCATTCCAGGGCTTCCTATTATTTATTTGTGTTGACTGCCTCGGAGGCCAGGGCCACCCTGTGCTCGCCACTGGCCAAAGGCAGGACAACACCACTCTCTGTGTCCTGCAGGGCAGATTCCTGGATTTAATTGTGTTCGGGGAATCCTGTGCCCAGATCCTTGCCTAAAAATCCCCCNTGGGGATGGGGATGGGGATAAGGGTGCTGGGGCTTCTCACCTGTGTTTCCCAGTGAGAAGCCCTAATGGGCAGTACTGAGGGAAGTCACCTTGAACCCCACTGCCTGAATGGCACCTGAGTTTATTCCCTTTCCCTGGGGAAAGAAGCACCAAGTGATGTCTTTTGACTTTTTCCAAACGTCCCTGGAGTTGTTTGGAGAATACACCTCTGGAAACTCACGATGCCAGCCCCATCTGCCTCCCAGGCACTTTTGTGGTTTCTTCCCAGGACAAACCAAGGAACAGGGAAGGGAAGAGAGGAGTGAGGAACAGGGCAGGTGTGGAATGTTCTGGCTGCACACCCAGGTGTCCCATGCTTTGATTCGTTCAGGCTGCACTCAAACTATGTTGTATCCACCACTGCCATGAGGAATCCCCATCAGAGTTACCAGGGAATGAGAGAGAAGGAAGGAAAAAAAAAAGTTGGAGTGGGGGAGAGCTGGCTGTGCCTGGGATGCTGTTAGGCACCAGCATGGAGATCTCCTCATCATTCCACAGCTCTGGAATGCCCACGTTTCCCTCCTCCACCTCTGACATTCATTGCCATTAAGGGCAGGTGAAAACATGAGGTTATTTTGGTATGGGGAGTTCTGAGCAACATTTCAGCAATTCCTTGCCCCAGCCTTGGTATAGATTGGTCCAAAGCAACCAAAACACATTTTTTCCCCAGTTAATTAGTTCTGCAGCAGATAAAATTCTGGAGTTTGTTGGAATATAAGTGAAATGAAATGAAATGAAATGAAATGAAATGAAATTAAATTAAATTAAATTAAATTAAATTAAAGGAAACAAAAGGAAGTGAAAAAATTAGTAATATAAAATACTTATTTTTTCAAAAGAAGTAAAAATGAGAAAGCTTGCGGCCAAANGGAATCCTGTGCCCAGATCCTTGCCTAAAAATCCCCCATTGCTGAGGAACTTTAGGATCCTTTCCAACCCAAACCATTCTGTGACTCTGTTCCCGTGGAAAAGATAAAATTTATCAAGGGGGAGAGAAATACATGGTAATTTCCAAATAATGAATTGCTAAATAAAACCCGTAACTCTTGAATCCTGGCAACGGGGAT
>VZSE01002207.1:775084-820180 GCA_013398275.1 Promerops cafer | reverse complement strand
ATTCTGGAGTTTGTTGGAAGTGAAATGAAATGAAATGGAATGGAATGAAATGAAATGAAATGAAATTAAATTAAATTAAATTAAAGGAAACAAAAGGAAGTGAAAAAATTAGTAATATAAAATACTTATTTTTTCAAAAGAAGTAAAAATGAGAAAGCTTGCGGCCAAATTTTTCTGCCCTTTCAGTTTTTAAAATGAATGCTACTGTGCTTCATGGAAGTTTTTAAAATGAAAAGGTATCAGTCAGTTGATTAAACCATGTTATTCCTTAATGCCAGATTTGTTTCATTTATATCTTTAGATCACCACGGTTACAGTGACACTGTTGCCAACTGCTAATTAAATGTGGGAGGAAAGGTTTGTGAGGCTTTTTTTTTTTTACAGATGGCAATTGGGAACTACTCTGGTGCTGCCAGTACCAAGCTATAGGGGTGAGACCAGAAATTGATTTTTTCCCTAGATCCTTCTGTACCATTCTGAGTGATGCTGTTCCAAACACCCACACCTGTGTGAGGAGGTGGCTGCTGGGTGTGGTGTTGGCTGGTGGCACAAAAGCACATCTCAGCTCCTGGTGTGGTGCCACCATCCCACCTTTCAGCCCCTCATACGAGCATTTAACTACAGCTCCAGCTTTCCCCTGGCTCCACATTCAAGCTGATGTGAACAGATGGAGAGGCTGGGCATGAATTATATGAATGAGAGTTGGAAGCACAAGGAAAGGATGAAAACTGAGAGTTTAGCACGGAGCAGACACCTTTATCAGCAGCACCAGGACCACAGGGATGTATTTTGCCAGAAGAGTGTGACAGCAGCACTCCACGGAGTTCACTTTTCACTGGGCTGAAAGCTCTTTTCTCTATTTTTTACGTACTACAGAGCCCCTGTAATTCCCAAAATGCCAACCAGAAACACTCCTTGGTAACAAAGTGGAGTTTATGCAGCAAGCAAGGCTTTCGATCTACAAGGCAGCATCAAAGAGGGGATCTAATGAAATTTTAAAAAGGAACAAGCCATAAAACTCAGATCAAAGACTCTGAATCGTTTTGCTTATTCCTGACAGACCTGAACATTTCTTGGGAGAGTTTCTTCTCAAAGAAATAAATAAACCACCCTCTTAAAGCCACAGCAGGACATTCCCCAATAAATATACATAAATATACACAAATATACACGCGCACACTTATGTATACAGATAAAATGCCCACAGTTAATCAGTTTGCAAGATTTGATTCTGCAAGACTTTGCTCAGGATGTCTGGATGGGGAGGAGGCCCCAGGAGTGTGGTGGGAGAGGAGCCCCCAGTGCCAGGCTGAGCTGGCCCAAATGAGGAGAAACAGCTGTCTCGTCCAGCTTAGCAAGACATTTATAAGTTACTGATTTCAGGGTGTTCAGCAGAGATGTTGAATGAATCATGAAATTTAATTTATTAGAACCATCAGACAGACAAGAAAAGTTTGACTTGTATTGAGCGTGCAAGGACATACCATCTAATTTGGAAGTTTTCACTCCCCTTTTAGGAATTCAAAAGACATCACAGCTTTCCTTTTTTAGGGGAAGGTATAGATTGAAGCTGGATATTTTGCTGGAAAAGTGCTTCTTCTTCTGGGTTTTATCAGAAGTGACAATGATCTTGGCGCTCACGGCTCAGTCCTGGTTAATCAGGACGCGCGATCAGACACATCACTCGTGTTTCTGCCCTCAGGTGAAGCCAGAATTGATGCACCTGAGTGATCCAGGGGCCTTTGGTGGGCACCAGAACCCTCTGTCCATGGACAGGGGTCTCTGCTGCAAACTGGGACAGAGATGGGCTCAAAACTCCCCTCTTGACGGGCAGGGTGGCATCCCAAACACGGGCTCTCAGCCAAGTTCTCTGGGGGGTGCTAGGAGCTCCTTTTGAGTTGCCTCAACCCAGCCACTCAAACTTTGCAAGCCCAGAGTTCCACCCCGAACGTGAGCGTGGCATGAATCAAGCAATGAAAGTTAATCGGCGTCATTAAATCTGTCAGAGCAGCAGGTTATTAAAATTACCACCATTCACTCTTGGAAATGGGAACAAAAAATTATGCCCTGGCTTTCTGAGCCTGTTTGTCTTGTTTTCCCACACTGCTCATGAATTACTCCTGTATATTACAATGTCCTCTATCCATCTTCATTAGCATTGTGAGCAAATTGTATTGGGCTGTAATGCAGCATTTTTTCTTTTTTTTTTTTTTTGGTATTGTACAAACATACACGGTGTACAGAAAATGGGCAATTTAATATGAAAAGAATATTGTGCCTCAGAATTTTTATTTTCTAAACAGTCATTTCAGTTGGGAATTATTGCACGATTTGTGCATAATTTCTCATGGATAGTTATTTAAATATAAATAGGGAAAATATGTAAGTCCATATGGCGGCTATCTACCCTTTCTTGATGCCTCTCCATATTTTTAATAGTGCAATAAACAAAAGATAAAAACATCTCTAAGCCACACACTAGTCAAAAGAAGATAATTGTGCCTCTATGTGTTTATTGTAATTTGAATGTGCTTCAATTAACTTTCCTCAATATTTCCCAGTTCTTTTAAAAGAAACTTAAATTGGTTTTTATTTTGTGAAATTTGTTTTCTGTGCAATAAGGGAAAAAAGAAAACCACAATGCCTTTGTTTACCTCATTATGGATACATCCTATGCAGGAGTAAAGCTCAAACTCTTTATTCCCAACAACCCTTTTTTTTTTTTTTTTCCATTCTCACATGCTTCTTATCATACTTCAGTAAAAATATCAAATTTCTAGTGCTCCCAAGGAAGAGGCAACTAATCATCACTCAATATATCATGTATCAAAGTGTGGTAAAACATGAAAATGGCAGAAAAGCAAACTCTTGCACTTCTGCACTGCAGTCACTTTTAAAAGATGAGAATTTATTACCCTTTCCTCCTCTAAATCATCAGGGCCACCAGAACAGAGAGAATGTATCTGGAATGCTTGTTGTAATTAACCTTGAGGCTTTTATTTGAACAAGGTCAAACATTTTAACAGCTTTATAAATCAAGGTTGGGTCCGCGTGGCACTATAGCATCAGCCTAATGACAAAATGCACACGGAATACTTATTAAACAGCATTTATTTACAGAAAAAAAATATATCCTGCAGGCTTCAGGGCGACACACCCACAGGCAGAGCCAGCACTGAGGATGGATATCCACCTCCAGCCCCGACCAAACGCCCCAAGGTGGTCTCTGGAATGCTGGAATGTTCTTTTTTTAGCTGCCACCAAGGAGCCCAGCCCCAGGTGTGGGCAAATTAGGTCATCTGCAAATGAAGTGCATTTTAAATGTGATTGCAAAATTACAGGAGGTAGATTGCAAACATCCCAATGTCTGCTGTTCCCGTCCTTAATGTTGTCTGATTTTTATTTACTCTTTCTCCTGTGTCAGCCAGGTTTTTCTGGAAGGAGAAGGAAGGAGGACATGTGAGTTGAGTACGATGAACTGCTACCTCATAGTGAACATTAATCAGCCTCTAAAATTGACACCCTTGGACTCCTCCAGACATTCTGGGTTATCTCCTCCTTATGAATAAAAAGTGGCCTTTATGAGTAATTTTTTTTCAGTATGGGGAACATCAATATTTCTATTTTACACTGTAAATAAAGAATAGCTTTCAAGTCACCCCTGTTCATAATTTCACTCTCTGTTCAGTGTCAATATGAAGAATATCACAAGTCACAGTGCCTGACACAGTTCCTTTTCCTGGTGCTCTTCTCCACAGGCATCCCTTACCAAAAATCCTCTCTGAAATCAAGGAGGTCTGCAAGGACCACAGATGGCCACCGATATGTGTGACCCTCCCAGCTGTAAAATATCCAGCATCATTCCCCTAAATGGCTCAGGTAATTTCTCCTCAAGTATTTCTTGGCTGTGAAATGTTTTTTGTTAGCCCCATGGTGTATGAATTACCCAGACCACACTCCATGCTCGGTCTCCTGAACTTCACATCTGCTTTGCCACAACCACCTCCCACTATGAGCTCTGGGTGCCTGAAAACATGGGTGCAGCTGCAGCTGGGACCTCCTCCTAAACCTAAACCTCATCCCTGTCCCCTGGCCACAGAGTATTCTGTCATAGAATCATAGAAGCACAGGATGGTTCAGGTTAGAAGGGACCTTAAAGATCATCTCGTTCCAACCCCCAGCCAGCATCACATCCCACCAAGAGTGGGATGAAAACAGAAACAATTTTCATCATCTGCATTCACCCTTTTAATTGACTTCCCCTTTCATTTGCTCCCCTCCTTTGCCCTCCAATACTGAACATTTTCACCGCTGTAGAAGCCCCCAGGAAAAAAAAAACCCAAAAAACAAAAACCAACAAACAACACTTGTGCTAAATAAGATTTTTATGTGTGGGTGTTTAAGTATCCGCGTGAAGCAAATTTCTACCCTCTTCTCATCAAAAAGGGAACGAGACCATGTGAGTGATGTGACCAATTACCGCCGAGCACCCTAGAGCAGCTTCTGAATATTCACGTCCAATTGCTCGTTTGGTGGAACAATTGGTTTGAGCAGTTTGAAAAGGCAATGATGTCAAATGTGCGGCGTGATTAAACGCGGCGAAATTACCAGCCGTTCAGCTGAAAAAGAAGCTCTGTTTCCTTCCCAGGGTAATTCTCCTCTCGAATTTTGCTCTGACGGGAGCAGGGAACACCCGGATCTCTCGGGGGCAAAGGTGCAGCTGAGTTTTGGAGGCAGCACGGAACGGGATGCGCATGGGAGCTTTGCTTAGGGTGCACCAAGCCAAAAGCCTCCTCTTCACCCTCATCTTCCTCCAGAACCACACCTCCCCCCCAGCCAGAGCAAGGCAGAGGCAACACACCCTGGTGCAAATGTAATTCCAATCAAAGATTTTCATGGCCAAGCATCTGTGGGCTGAATTGTCCGGAGAACCAGCAAAGGCTGCGTGTGTTCCATCAATACCACCCACATCTGGGAGTTTCCTGTACAGGCAAGGAACACCCTAAACCCTCAGTCCTGCTGTTTGGTTCACACCTGTTTCTGTCATCACTGAAAATGGCCTATAATTACAAAAAATATGTCATTAATTCTGCCATACTATTTTAAAAATGCTTATACAAGTTATCGTACTTCAGTTCTGTGACTGAGTCATACACATGCAAGCATTTTTTATTGCAGTACACAGAGCAGTGTGTCCTTCCCAGATGGCAGAAGGGAGCTGGGAGCATCCGTGAGGAGGAAAAAAGTAATGCATCCTGCAGGATGACATCTTCTGCTGAGCCCTTGTCAGGGACAGGGGCTGCCCAGCTCCAACTGCTCAGGCCTGGGCCCACCTCTGGAATCAATTTCTCTCCTCCTGGCCCCCCTTTGGGGAAGGTGATTCACATTATTGTAAAAAAAAAATATATATATTTTCTTCTTAACAAGATACTGCCACACATTTTGTGAATGTGCAAAAGGCTTCTTGATGCAGAAGGCTAAAATGATGAACCAGCCTTTATAAAATCCTCCCTGAAATAAGAGAACTTTTTTCTATTCTGTCCTTTCTTCTTGTTTCCTACCCAGAGATCTGAGCTAATTTTCCTTATCCATAGGCTCCCCCATGCCCTCAAAAAAAAAAAAGGGGGGGGGGGGGGGGTAAGACTGTATTCACTAATTATACATCCTGAAAAGAATTTGGTTCAGTGTAAGATGATCCTAGTGATATGCTAATCCTTTTTTCTGCTTGGTGCAGCCTGAAGCCTGTGTCTAACATTTTTTTCAACTGTATGACAATAAAAGTTGTGGCAACAAAAGGAATAAATGGGCAGCTAAAGAAGGTATAGCTGAAACACATGGCAGACCAGTCCTCTCCTCTCCTTCTGGCTGCTCTTTTGTAGGCTCTGGTTTGGTATCCTCAAGTCAATAGCCGAAAGCCAGCCACCTTAGCAACTTAGTATGACACCCAAGCCCTCTCTCTTTACATTCATGAATAGTCAGCAAGCAGCAGACAAAATAGAACTAATCTTTTTTGACAGAATTGTTCAATTTTAGAGGAAAGGCTTTTGAGGCACCTTCCATACATTTGCAGAATATGAGACAACAATGGCCACCACCACATTTTTGACAAAAGGACGACCAGGGGTGCGAGCGCGCGCACGCAGCACGGCCGTCAACAGAAAATATTGCAGCCAAGTTCAAGCCACTGCAGGATGTGCCCATTGTTAGGGGGAAGGCCTGCAGGCAGGAAAATAAATAAATGAATTTCATTAAAAAAACCCCCAAACCTCCCTTGTTTTGTTGCCGATTATTAAACATACACATCCCGATAATGCGTGATTAGGGTTATTTGTCTTGATTAGCCCAAGTTAAGAGAGCTGATTAATATCTACTCTATAATTTCCTGTCATAGGCTGATAACTTCATCCTTTTTTTTTTTTTTTTCTCCTCTTTGGACCAATGAATCTTATTGCAAAATGCATTCAATCCTGCAGGTTCTCGCCTGCGTTTAAAAGCTGGTTTTGCCATTTCGAAATCCTGTAGCACAGCAGCCACTCACAAGTCCAGTGTGTGCAGGGAAGGGCATTCCTGCTTTTCCCTTCTCTCTCCTCCAATTAATGCAAGCATTTGTCTATCTCCAAAGGCAGAAAGCAGGGAAAAGATAATAATAATAGTAATAATAATAATAATAATAATAATAATAACAACAACAACAACAACAACAACAACAACAATAATAGTAATAATAATAATAAATGCACCCAGTCTATGGGCAAAACCAGAAGTTAGCAACATGGTCCATGCAGCTGCAACACTGCATTTAAAATTCAGTTTACTCCTAGGAAGAGGGCTAATCCTGCCCCTGTAATTCCCTACAGCCAAAATGTACCCCCCTCCCTGAGTGACAGTGCAATGCAAAGACACTCGCACGCTTATCTTCCCCAACCAGATGGCCGACTTGGATCAATGCACACACGCCACGATCAATGGGAGCGATAAAGAATTAGGAAAACAGTGGTACATGCTCCCAGAAAGCTTGTACACTGCATAATTATTTTATGATTCTACACATGGCTACATGTGATACTGGAGTCAAGAAGGAAAAGGATAATTAGAGAGCCAGAAAGCACCCGTACCGCACTACACACTTTGTCAGTCAGCAGTTCCCACTCGGCTCAACTCACCGCCCTTATCTCCTCTCCTGCCCCCTTGCAAACGAATTTAGGGAATATGTAAAATATTAGGGGGAGGCGGCTTCTGGGTTACCGGGACGGGATACGGGAGATTATCGTGTCCTGTGATACGACAGCACAGAAGTTTTTGTGCGAGGGGTGGGGCGGGACTGTGCGAGCATCGCTCGGGGAGCGGAGCCCGGGGGTGGCACCCCGACCCCTTCCAGGGCTTTGTTGGGAGAGGGACACATCCACTTCCAGTCAATAAAATACAGCTGCACGGTTACTCTCTGGGTTTTGGGTTTTTTTTCCCCTCCTTCCCTCCCAGGAGCGGTTTTGGGATTGGTTCCTTGTATCCAGCGCGTTTTGCCACCGCGCTGAAGGGAAGAGAAGGGGAGGGGGCAGGAAAGAGCTGCCCCCCCGCCCCGATCGACCGACACAGAATAAATATCAAAGCTGGATGGTCAGGACCACGAATCTGGACGGCAAAGAGCACCCGACCGAGATCAGGGGGCAGAACAATGCCAGGCGGAGCGCTGCCCTCGGTGGCAAGGCGGGCCGTGAGGAACCGCAGCGCTGAGCGCTTCGCAGGAGCGCCTCGTCACCGCCTGACGCCACCGAGCCACCGGTCCTGGTCCTGCGTGCACCCTCTAATCACCACCCTCTAATTGTCGCTGGGAACGCGGGGGGCACAAGGAGATGGGAGGCACCTTCTCCCGGAGAGTGCCCCGCGGACAGGACCTTCCTGCCGGCCATCAGGCTGCTGGTGGGACCTGCGCTGGTGGCACGGGGACACAGGGGTGGGAAATACCCAAAATGGGTTGTGGAGGGTTCACCAACAAACCAGCCGAGGAGCAGGGGGTGTGACGGAGAGCTGGAGCTCTGGGTGGAATGGGGGAGTGTCATGGTTTGACGCTGGCCCAATGCCAGTGTCCCCCATGAAAATATATTTTCTTCAACTAACTGCTGTGAGATGTGACCAGGAACAGAGCAGAGCAGGCTCAAGCTTAGAAAGAGAGGGAAAAAACTCTTTAAAACTTTATTAACCTACACTAAAATAACAGAAACAGAATGAAAACCTTCCAAACATTCCTCTTCCTCTCACCCAATTTCTACCAAAACACAGTGAGACAAAACTTTGGAAGCCTGATCAAGTTACCAACACTCTGATAATCAATTCTCAGTCCATCAGGGGAGAGAGGAGTCTCTCTTGTACCACAGTCCTCCCCACCAAACAGGGTTGTAACTTCCCATGTTTCCATGTCACACACGGCACCGCCGGGAGAAACTCTGCCATGGTGACATCCTCCTTCCATGTACAGTGCTCTCACCACCGTCCATGGACCGAAACTGCTCAGGGTTCTTCAAGGATGCTTTGCCAAGTACCTAAAAACAACCATGTCTCATTTTTGGGACAACAGTCCCCCCCATTTTCTCATCCCCTGGGGCCGAGGGTCTCGAGAACAGAGCTCTTCTTCTCCCTGAAGACAGGGGCACCACCACACCCTCCTCATCTTCCTCTGTTCACTCCACTCCTTTATATGGTGACATTACTGCAGGTCACTCTCTTGGCTCAAGCCATCACAGGGAGTCACCAGTGTCCCTTCTGCAGCTGCTTTTCCTGCAGAGGTGTCACCTTTGGAGACCATGGCCCAGAGATACCTGCCCAGGTCCTTCTGCAGGGATGTGGCAGAGAGGGTCACCGCACATCCCCTCACCCTGTCCCAGCACAAACCAGGGCCAGAAAGCACTTTTCAGTAAATAAATGAACAGACACTGTGGTAGTGACATGTTTGGAAATGTCCATTTTAAACACGAGGCTTTAAGATTGGGGTCTCTCCTGTTGACATTTGACTTGAGTCAAGACCAAAGCCCAGAGCCCTTGTCCTGACATGTGGAGTGAAACATCTCTCATGTGCATTCCAAAAGCACATCCAAGTCACCCCAAAAAGCATCTGCACTTTACTCATCTCCTCCCCTCAAACACAGCTCACTGGACAGGCCAAGGCCCCAAACTACAGCAGGTTCCTGAGTAGAAACCACCACTGTGGACCTGTCTGTGAGGCTGGACAGGTGACCAGAGACACCCCATGTGCAACAAGTCACTCACTGAGCTGGTGGCTGCAGCTCCAGCCATGAACACACACTTCTGCTGTGGGAGGAAGGGGATGAAGATGACACTTTGAGATGTTTAGTCAAGGTGCTCAAGGGACCAGCTTGATTGGGATTTATAAATCCTGGAGGATTTATAGTCCTGGACAGCTGTGCATGGGGTTCCACCTGCTATAACCAGCCTGCTCTGATGGGCGTGTGACCATCACTGGTGTCACTGTCACAGCAGCATTGTTCCACCTGAGCAGGTGTGCATTGACCAAAGCCTTGGAGAGACAGATCTCTGGAGAGGTGCACGGTGTGTAAGTCAAGTGCCTACTTCAACTTCTTAATCAAAATATGTCTATGAAAAAAATCCAACCAACTTTTTGGACAGATATAAAAAATTTGTCGGTGCTTCTGTTTCTTTTGGTACTTTACAGCTACGCACAGAAAACCCCTACAGTACTTCCTTCCCTTTAAAATTGCCATTTTTGGGTAAAAGTCTTATTAAAGACTTATCTCAAATTGAATATTTATCGTAGAAATTAAAAAAAAATCTCAGTTTTAGTTCTCAAAGTTCTTCCCTTTTTTTACGGTCAAATAATGATAGGTGCTTCAGATAGAAAAGGGAATTGTTTCCAAAATTTCTCATGAGAAATAATTGCCTCCACTAATCATTGTTCCCACAAAGAAAAGGTTCTTTAGTGACACAGGTTCTGCCTTTGGAGTTGGCATCATACTGGGTAAAAGTGTAATTAGAAACAGAGAGATGTAATAACTCTCCAGGTCGGAACTGATCTGTGCAAGATCAGTTTTGCCTCACTTGGAGATGGACTATCCATTTCTGGAGTGCAGTTTAATTACTTCTGTGGTAGCAGGTGGTAAATTCTGCATCTCCCCTGAATGGCAAAGCTCCTCTTCTCCTCAGCCCAGTTCCCTGCACCTTTGCTAGGTCCATCCTCTTCCTCGCTGGGTCTGTCTCTGTTTGGTATTTTCCTGCTGTAGCAGCTTTGATGGACAAATTCCACCCTTTCTTGGGGTAAGAGAAGACCCAGATCCACAGCTGCAGCCAAAGGAAGCACATTGCCACTCAGAACACTCAGAAAGGATTTTTTCCAACCATCTATGTATTAGTCAGTCCTTCTAACACAGAATTAAACAACCTGACAGATGCCTTAAATTTTGGCAGCTGCTTTGGCTCCCTTAGGATAGGCAGGGATGACTGGAAAATGTGGGACACCTTGGCCATGTCTGCCATTTTGTGGCCAGGCTGCTACCAGAGGTTTTAAATATCACACAAATATCAAGGTATTGTCTCTAGAATGGCTGGATTATCACCCTTTTTAACACCCCTGTGTTTTTGTCTTCTGGTGAGGCTGGTCCATGCCACCCATGGAGTAACTTGAAGTTCCCATAACATGGCCCCTGCTCTGGATCAAGACTGGAAGTGCAAATCCAGGAGTCCTGTCATGAGAGAGAGTGTGAAAACCACCTGGGACCAGCCCAAAAGCAATCCCACCACAGAGCAGCTCATGAACCAACCCCTGCTGAGGGTCCCTCCTGTGATGGGAGCACATCCAGCTCCATGTGGAAAGCCCCCTGGCAAGGAGCACCTCAGGGTGGCTGCTATGAAGAGCTTCATGAAAACCTGTTCCAAAAAGTCTCAGAATCATAGAATCCCAAAATGGTTTGGGTTGGAAGGGAGCTTCAAGACCACCTGTTTCCAGCCCCCTGCCATGGGCAGGGACACCTTCCACTATCCCAGGTTGCTCCAAGCCCCGTCCAACCTGGCCTGGAACAATTCCAGGGACGGGGCAGCCACAGCTTCTCTGGGCACCCTGTGCCAGGGTCTCACCCTCCTCACAGGGAAGAATTTCTTCTTAACATCACATGTAAATCTCCCCTCTGCCAGTTTAAAGTCCACCAAGTGAAAGACAAAGCTGTAAGAGGAGGATAACTCTCCGCAGACCAGTGCCCAGAACTCTTACAGAGGGGGAGCTGAGGTACCTTTGGTGCCTCTCACAGCAAGTGGGTGATAACCACATTTCTGTGGCTGATAACACGCAACACTGATGCTGTTCCTAATGACTTACAGGAACTGCTGAAATAAAATAAAAATATCATTTACTTCTTAACTATTGAGAGCAAATCAGGCTTAAATTGTCCCAGATGCAAGTAGGCTGGTAGAGAAGCAAGCAACAATTTTTTTTGTGTTTTCTATATGTTAGGGTTGTTGATTTATCAGGGGTTTTTTGTCTCTTGCAAAGCTAAGTAGCAAATTCTCTCTCTTCTCTTCCATTATTTCCTACTTAATTTTGGGTTCCAGTTTTGGCCTTGAACAGTAAAGCTGTTATCAGAGAGCAGTGCCTTGGACTCATGAAGGCTCTCAGAAAATATTGGTGCCATCTTCCATAAAACATTTTAAACACATGCTATTTGTTTTTAGTCTCCCTTCTGGTTTTACACCCTACAAAGAGGACATTTAATATGTACAATAGAATTAATAGGCATGCAATGTAAGCAGGACTTACATTCAAAATACACTTCCACAAAACAAAGGAGCAGCTGTGAAAATGTAGAGTCTGCTGAAAATTTTCTACTTGGGTATCACATTTGCTAAAAGATTTACTCTGCAAAGTTTTATCTAATTTCCCATTCATTCAATTAAGGAGAGAGATAAATTCCCAGATCCCAAGAGATTAGGGGAAACTATGTTTAGCTCCCCTTCGCCCTTGCGATCAAGCCCATGTTCGGTTTCATGATTATCGCTCTAAAGCTTGTGTTTACAGGCTCTGTGCTGCTGATAGAGGAACACCTCCATCTTCCACCAAACCCAGAGGGATTTGAAAGTACCCAGGATGGCACAGATCCCTCCAGATCAGGAGGATTCAAACCACATGGGACAAAATACCCCATTCAGCAAGGCTAGGGCGACTTAGTGAGGGCTGGGTTTTGGGCAATCTGGTCTAGGGAAAGGTGTCCCTGCCCATGGCAGGGGGGTTGGAACTTTGGAACTAGATGGTCTTTAAGGTCCCTTTAAACCCAAGCCATTTTAGGATTATACAGTTCTGTGAATGGTCTTCCAGCTTTTCTGGAAGGAATGGGCAAAGCTCGTGGGTTACCAGAGTCAAACAGTTCAGAGCAAGAAGAAACACCCATCAAATCTCTTAGAAAAGAATCATGTGATAAAACAGAGGAAAACAGATGAAGTTAAAGTTAATCACTGTTTTCCTGGTATCTGAGTTTCTCCTGGTATCCCAGTCTCATATCCTTTATCAACTTGCCTAAGCAAAGACAGCAGTATTTTTTTTTTAACAGAACTAGAAACACTTACCAATGTTTTGTTGAAAATCAGTCCAGAATTCTGCTTTTAATCATTGGGGTAGTTATTTGCTGGAGTCAGCTGCCCATTTAAAGAGGAATATGGATCTTGTGACTGACAAATGGGTAGAAAGGTTGAACATGGAGATGCTCATCCTGAAAGCACTGAACTCTGGCCACTCTTATGCATCAGGAGAAGGCACAGCTGAAGTGCTGCTGTGTCCCACCACTCAGTCAGTGGTTGGCAGCTGTTGGCAGCACAAACAGAGAGCTGCCCTTGCCTTATTGAATTTATGACCTAAATACAACAATGATTCTGGGCTGCAAGAGTTTTCCTGTTATTTACACCTCCCGTGCTTCTATGGGTAATGGGGATGGACAACTCCAGCACCCCACAGACCAAAGGGAAATTGAATTTCCTGCAGTCCTGGTAGGCAAGGTGTCCTCAGGTCCTTTTGTTCCAGACACTAATGAACAGCAGAAATGTAGAGCCACAGCTCCTTTGTGAATTCAAGGCAAAGCATTTGGCAGCAGGTTTGATGAGACCATTACCTTTCAATTGACCTGCATTGTCTCAAGAAGTTCTTCTTTTCATCCATTTGGTGTCATCTAAACTTCTGCTTGGACTGAAAATTCTTTGAGGATAAAAAAAAATCTTGTTGGTGAGGGTTTTTTTCCCATTAAAAGCACAAGAATCCACAAACAGGCTGTAGCAACTGTGCTGCAACTCCTGCTGCTGCAACTACCACTATAATTGGAATTGAACCCCTCTTGATACCTTGTTGAAGAATTAATTTCCAAAAGCATCCTCAGGTATGGAGAAGTTTGCAGATTTGAGCCTCAGATAACAAACATGGTTATTTGACAAGCACTATATAAAATGTTAGCTCCTTCATGTTTCAAAGCAGGAAAACTTCAGGGCACTGAACAGACTTTCTTGGATGTCTGTTTGTAAAAAAATGAAGAAAACAAGGCAAATGCTGGAAAAGACCAAAGATCTTATTCGAAATGTTACCAGGAATTTCTGATTAAACATTTGTGAATACGCTGCCTGGTTTTAATAAGCTTAAAAACATCATCAGCAATTAACGGGCGAAGCAGAATGATGCTGCATAGTCAAGCAAGGGTAATTGTGCTCATTATATTGCCAGAGATGCAGCTGATCAAAAAGGAAAACACTGTTTTCCCTGAAGTTCCTTCACAGCCTTTAAGTGGAATCAGCACTGAGTTCATAGGCACTAATCAGGCAGAGGGCTTCACACAGGAGCTGCTCACCAACCTGTGATGCCTCCCACACCACCAACACTCACAGAAGGTCTCCCTCTGCATGTGAGTATCTCTCTTTCCAAGGCTATCCCTGCTTTTTTGGCCATCTCTCCTGAAATAGCCACGTTTATTCCTCAGGAAGCAACACCAGGCTCTGGTCATTCTGCATTGTGGAGGGCAAATGTTGAGGGACAGCTGGGGCTATGGATATGTCTGCAAACTGATTTTTGGAGGCCAAATATCCCTGTGAATTTACTTAGGAAGATTAATATGGTGGAACCCCATTACTACAAAAAGTGAAAAAGCTAATTCTTTTTCTACAGTGACATAATCATAATCACCCAAGAATGTGAGAGAGGCAATGTCTGCAGGCAGAGGGTAAAAGCTCAGCTGACATAACTGGAAACAGGACAGACAAACCATTTTCACAACAAAAATTGCTGTTGTTTTTCTAATCCAAAACTGAGATTCTGAAGTTTGGCTTTCCCACCACTGTCTCTTTCCAGAATGGGACAAACTGGACCACCCTGAAAAATTTCAACTCCCTCTACAACCAAAGGTCACATACACCCTGTCAGTGGTGACTCTCTAAAGGAATTGCTGGCTTTGTTTGGGCCTTGCTCTGCATATGAACAAGCACTTCACCCATTCCCCTCACCCTGGCCTCTCATTTCCATAATTACCTGCATTTATTGCTTACTGTGAATATGATGCATTTAATGCCTCAATTTATCCAAACGGGGCCTGCAGCTGTAGGTGCTGTGCTGCACCTACAGGTTTCTTTAATGGATTGGTGCTTTCTTAGCCAGTGTAACCAAGCACCAGTTCCCTCCAGAGATACACAACAGCCTCTTCTCCAAGCCAGAAAACTGTTGGTTATGGCAATATTGCTTAGAGATGTCTATTTTTCAAGAAATGTGCACCAATACGATGCCTGCACCCAGGTTTTCTACAGAGAAACTTGTGGGCTTGAATTACAGCTCATATTTCACCAGCTCCCAGTGCCATGTCTTTTAAAGCTCTGTTTCTGAAAAATGTTTTCTTTGCCTCAGAAAAAGGAAAGTTGCTCCTTGTGCAAAACTGATTTTTTAAATTTATGGTGAGCCCTTTAAGTTTTTAAGCTTTGTGGGGAAATATTTTGCATGAGAACCACATGTAAAAACATGCAATGCAATTTTTAATATTTCACCAAGGTCCAGAGAGGAGACAAAAAAAGGGATTGCGATGAGGCTCAGCACCAAACTCAGTTCGGCATCTCAGCAATAATTCACCAACCTAATTCCCTCAAGGACCCATGTCAGCTCAGTCTGGAGAAAGAAAGTTCAAGGAAAAGGCTCAGAGCCTTTAAGCACAGATTCCTTCTCTCAGAAGTCAGGAGGCAGCAGTTAAACTCAGTTACGTGGGGGTGAACGTGCCCAGCTCGGAGACCACACACGTGCCTGGTGACTCTCGGGGGGTGAAATGTGTCCTGCTCTGGCCGGGTCAGTCGTAGCCAGAAACTCTTTGAGGTTGTGGCTCAAAGGTGCAGCCCCGTGGAATCCTGGGGGAGACAATCCTGCCCCACGTTGGCTGTCCTGATGAGGTTGCCCCTTTCGGAGGATGCGGGACATCGACCCAATTTGCACAGAGCCTCGTCATTAGCATAGACCCATTTCAAGAGAGGTCTTTGAACACCAGTTGCCTCCAAATTCCATTACCTCTCTCCCTGCTGGGTTTTGTGCTTTGAGTATCAGGCAGGGGCTGGGAGAAGAAAAGAAAAAGAAAAAGCCCAGTAAGTGAAATCCTAAGCCCAAATAATTAGACGTGTTGTGGTTAGTTCTCTAAACTCTTACTTATTGCTTTTTCTCCGTTTGACAGAATATAATCTGCTTTTTTTTTTTTTTTTTTCCAGACTTGACACACAGGTCAGTTAATCCAGAGGTTCCTAAGTATGAATGAGGCAGAGAGAGAGAGAGGCAAACACCAACTTTTTATGTGTTTGTCACAGCACTTCATCTTTGTTTGCAGCCTCATCTGAGGTACAAGCAAATTTCAGAGTCATCCTTGCTTGCAGGTACTCTGAGAAAACTTCAGCTGGAGAGGGAAAAACAAGCAGGATGTCTTTGCTGTCTGGCAGATAAGCTTAAGGGTAACAATAATATCTCATCCTTTGAGAGGCAGGCTTGGGGTTGCTGGATAATTTTAAGAGGAAAACTGCTCATAGAAAAATGCTGCGTGGACAGAGGAGAGTTTTAGCTCTACACTGAAAAGGTAGCAGACATTTTTTTTTTCATCTGGAGGTGAAGATCCAGGCCTGACCTGGCATGGGGGGCACTCATTGCTTTTGAAAATTAGATTGTGAGTGCAGGACAACTGAGGGAGTCCAGCTGGTTTGATTGCTCAAAGGTTTTTTGTTTGTGTTCAGAAGCGAGTATTTAAACTTGTTGTCTAGAAAATAGAAGGCAAAAAGGTTATTTCTGCTAAATATCCAACACTTTGGTGCACTCCACCATCATTACTCTCCACAAGTGAGGGTACCAGCATTCAATGACTGTAAAAACCTATTTGAAAGTAGGACATAGCAGCCAATGCCAAGAAGGGTTCCTCACGTGGATTAAAGTTCTGCTCCTATGGGATCTGTGGCTTAAATTCACTTTGTTCAGGCCACAGCATGACCTACAACATGTGAACTCACTCTGGGGCTGCAAAAGCAGAACTGTTGGCACTTCCCTCCTTTTATTTCAGTGCAGTTGGCTGCATTGGTTGGGTTTTCTTCAGAAAGAGAATTCTTACTTGGAGTGATTTGGTACAAAAGAAAGTGAGACTGAAAAATAAACATGGAGTAGAAAGGAGTGAGGTGTGTGGTGCTCACTTCTTCTCCAGGGAGCCAACTTTGCCCTGGCTTTCAGGGAAGTTTTATCCTCTGTGGGGCCAGGAGCTGGACTCGATCCTGCTCTGTCCCTCCCAGATCAGGACATGCTGTGATCTCTCACCCCAATTAGGTGGGTGAGCCCACAGAGCTCCATAATTCAAAGGAGAAAAATCCTCGAGGATAGACCTTAGAGGTCCTTGAATGGTATTTTTTTTTCACCTTTTTCAGGGCTTGTTAGATCTTGTCAACAAAGAATAGACTACGAACTGGATTTTAAATTCTCTGAAAAGCCACTTGAAGGACAGTTGGGACAATGCAAGGTGGCATTACCTGATGGCACTTCTTACTAGCTGCAGTTTTCCAAAAGCTGATGGCTTTCCACTCCGTTCCCTCACAGTGCTGCAGTTTTCCTGCAAAATGACAAAATACTGCAGGGACAAGGTGAGGTCACCGCTGGAGGAGACAGGACAGAGTCTGTGAGCTGGAAGGAAACAACAGAGGATATTACTGGCACATGCTGCTGTGGATGAGATTACTGTCAGGGAAGACTGAGCTGAATTGACACCTTCAACAAAAAAAGAGACAGTGCTACAGCTACAGAATCTTTGAAATCCCTTCCTGTGAGCAGCAGCATTACCTCTGCCTCGCTAAGATGCGGCTTCAATGAGCTCTTCTCCCTCCGTGAGGCTGTCCCGGTGTGAGGGATGTAGCTCTGCGTGGTGGCAAATGGGAAAGGCTGTGTGTTGTCTGGGCTGCTGGCCCTCCAAGTGATGTTGCCTAATCAGGTTATCTTTGGGTTTCACAGAGGTGCTGAAAGAGGCTGGAGAGGAGCGGATCTATGGGAGACTCCACCAACAAAGGGTTTGGAGGCGAGGCTTTATTTAGTCCCTTTCAGGATTTGGTCCTGCAGCCCTGACACCTGTTTGCCACAAGCAGGCAAACCCACATGGGCTCCAGGATCAAAACCAGGTGATGGGGTTGTTAGATGGTGTTTGGCTCAGTGCAGAGCCTGCTCAGGAGCGGGAGCTCAGCCCATGGGAGGCCCTAAGCTGGGACTGATCTCCTGCGAGGCGAGAGGTTTCCTTCATGTCCGTGGGATGGAAATGGCCTGGGCTGGATTAAGACAACTTCAGGGGATAGGGAGGAAGGAGGGATTTTTTACATCATCCAGAACTTCTCAGGTGCAACTGCACTGCTCCCTGGGAGCAAAGACCAGCTGTGGGCTAGTGAATAAAAGTCATTTTGTTCCCAAAAACCACAGATAAGAAAAGCAGCTCTGCTAATTCAGTGCAACTTGAATTAAGGCTACTACAATGATTCTGTGTAGAGCCTGCTCTCTTTAGTGTTTTGACAGCCATTTTACACACACCTTATGATCATGGTTCCTCAGGGTGGAAAAATCACCCACCAGGCTGCATTTTCTTATGGTGAGACCTGAGAGCCCAGGTGGGGATCAGAATGTAATTCTGCAGATTATTTAGAAATGTCACCCTTCTCAGGGTGCTCAGGTGCACCTTTTCATGTCATTATCAGTATCCACAAAATGCTGTCTGCTTTGAAAAGCATTACCTACCCTAAAATAATAGAATTTCACCCAGGAATAGGTAGATTTCAATAGCTTGCTAATAAGCACAAGAAACATGATGGATGAGAAACACGAGAAAACTCCAGCAACTAAAAGTTGTGAGGATTCATCTTTTTGAACAGGGATTCATGTTTGCAGTTCCCATGAGTATTACCAGGATCTAAATCCCAGCACATCAAGAGGGGAATATAACCCCTGGTGGTTTGGAATTAAAGGCATTCTGAGGGGTGCAGAGTCTCATCTTAAGACACAGAGTCACAGTGTGCATCTAAATCCCTGTGCACTGGGATGTGGATGTGTTGGGATCACAGTAATAGCAGCGATGATGCAGTTTGGGGCTTTTCAAACAGGCTGGCACAGACACGTCTTCCCAAATTAGCCATTTAAAATTGCAGGTGGCTGCTGCTTTCAGTTTTCATCCACCCTGTAACCCTGGAGATGGTTTCACTAATCCAGCACCTCCCAAATGTTTAGACCCCAGGTGTGCAACAGTGTTCTTATTGATGAGATTTAAATTCTAATTTTTTTTCCGGTACTCCTAATGATGGGAACGAAGATAACTGCATCGGGTCATATCTTTCATTATCACACAATCTTTCTTTCTTCCTTGCATTATTGGTGATGGGTTTAATTTGTTTTACAACGAATTTGCTGAGATTGTTCATATATTTGTGTACAGGGTATGTCCTTACCTTGAACCAGGATAGCAGCTTGTCTATCCACACATGTGTAAACACTGTCTCCATGTGCACACTTGCATCTGTAGTCATTATTTTATCAGCGAATTTTAAACTGTATTATTAATTGGGTTTTTTGGGGGTTTTTTTGAGTTTTTTTGTAGTGCTTATCTACGTAGGATCATAGAGTCATAAAATTGCTCAGGGTGGAAAACCCCTCTAAGATCACCAAGACCAACCTTTCCCCCAGCACTGCCAAGGCCACCACTAAACCACATCCCCAAGTGCCACATCTACAATTCTTTTAAATACTTCATAAGTGAAGGATTTTATTTTTTTTTTTTTACTATATGGAGAATTATGGAGATTCAGGGAGTTGTCCAAATTTCCCTTTAAGTTTTGCTCAGGTCTACCAGCGCTTAAAAGCTTTGAGGTGAGAATCCCAGGATGGAGTGCTGTGTCCTGTGCTATTCATAAGTCATCTGGGACTCACACAATGTTTGCCTCTACTTCAGAACATCTGAAGTCTACAGACAAATAAATACAGCATGAATTAAATGTAGATTTATTGTCCACCATGTGCTGTGCAACAAGCAGCAAAACAGAGAGTCCCCTCCTAAAAGGACTGCAGGATGGCAAACCAAAGCACAGCCCCCTGAAAATGGAATAAATCCATCCCTAATCACTACCAAAGTCCTGAGTTTGCAGGAGATATTTCCCTTATCAAGACCTGTAGCTGGAGTCGCTGATATGGGTAATTTCCCAGGTGTTTGCTTGCCAGAGGAAGGGGTCACCTAGGGGGGAAACTGTCTCCTGGAGGATGAAGAGCTGTGACCCAGCAACAAAATAAGAGTAGGGAAAGGTCTGCCTATACAGCAAAATGTCACAGCTATTATAATTCCAGAAAATGCCAGGGAGCTGGATTCACAGGACTCTTCCAGCTGCATGTTACATGACATCCCTCCACCTGTACCAGCTGCAGCCTGTGCCTTTGTGGAAATAGCCCCAGAGCGTGTTCAGAAAGAGAATGAGACTAGAAAAAGGCACTATCACTATTCAGGTTTGCTGAAATCAACACCTGCCATATTCCAGAAAATGAAATATAAGCTACGGAATATTATACTTTAATTTTTCTTCCTGTTTCTGAATGAGTTACTCTCTGAGTTATTCCTCTGTCATTTTTAGTGCCAAGGAAAAGCCTGAATTAGCATTGTCCTCAAATAAGAACCTACTGAGCAAAAATTTCCTATATAGCCCTTAAAACACTGCAGAGTGAATGCACATTTTCTTTTTTCTTTTTTTTTCAAGTGCTGAAACTGGAAACTTGGCCTTGGAAGTCCCACTCAGGCACTGCTGGCAGAGAAGCACTGCTGGGTGACATCTGTCATCAGCCACTGCTGAGCTCAAATATTCACTTCCTTGCAGCAAGACGTGCTTTAAACAAACAAATAAAGCAATGAAAAACCCTTCAGAGTATTCTCCAATAGCAGTTCGAAGCAGAGGTGAATTTGAAAAAAAATTGATTTATTTTTTCAGCCACTCCTCCCTCAAAAAAATTTCCATCAAGTACCACGTGAGCTGAGCTCTGCACAGATTAGTTGGAATTGCAATGTGAAAAATGTCAGGCAGCAATTCTGGTCTAATTGTGGTTTGCAGCACTTGCCCAGACAGAGGATTTTAGATGGTACTTTAATCTAAAGAAAACACTTGATAGAAATATGGATTTTGACACCTAAAGAGAAATGTATAAAGAAGCAATGCCTTGAAAACTCAGCCAGAGAAATTCTAGAAATAAAGTAAATATTTTTAATGCTGCAAGTGAGTAACTCCAGTGACAGAAATTGAGCAAACTGGGGAACTGTCTAGCTCCTGAGGTCTTCAAATCAGGAATGGATATTTTAACATCACAGAATGGTGAACTTCACTCTGATTTTGAGTTAATAGAAAGATCCTGGTTGGGATGCACAGTTTGTCAATCTAAGGACCACCCAGACTTCAAATGATGACTCCATGAACCCAAAGGGGTGCACAGGGCTCTGCCACTGCCTCATGAGATGGACCAGTTTGTCCCACAGCTCTAAAGCTGGGGTAAAAGATTGTTTCAGGACTAGACTTGTTTTAGGCTGAACCTGAAGCTCTTGGGAAGCTGTCTACACCAGAAGGACAGATGATATGCTAGGTAATAAAGGCTTCAGCATTTTCTGTGGAACCTGATAGCCCCATAAATACATCTGTTTAAACATTTAAAATTGGTCCCAATAATGCTTCTAGATAAATAAAACTGTAAGAGCATTTCCATCACAGCTTCCTCTTGGATGAGTTCTAAATGTAACCAAAAAACCCCAAAACCACACAACAAACAAACAAACAAAACAGGGGGAAAAAAGGGAAGACTACTTTCCCCTGTTTGGATCCTACTGCATCCCCAAAAGTGAAGTAAAAAACCTGATTAGAAGGCAACAAAATATTTCCCATAGAGGACAAAAACCTATCTGCATTTTAGAAATGGTACAAACCTGCTGTGGGTGAGACTGCAAGTGTTGACACGAGTGTGTTAGGTTGAGAACATCATTATTTGCTCTTATTTACCAAATGTCTTACCCACCATATTATCTGCCTTTTCAGATGTGTACTGCTTTTGATTTTTAATTGGTCTTATTTACCAAATGTCTTACTCATTAGACTATCTTCTCTTTCAGATGTGTCCCCGCTTTGAATTCTCTGTGAGGAGAACCAGCACATCAAACCAGTGACACACACGGGGCTTTCTCAGCCTCCTGGTGCCTCTGAGAGCGTCCAGCACCTCCTTTTGTCACTCTGCTGGTTTCACAAATGGAGCTTTCTCCCTTCCCTGCTCTGAGATTCAACCTGGTCAACAGGTGGGGAGATTAATGAGGCATTGACCATGGTGGGGCTGAGCCAGAGACGCAGAGACTCTGTTTCCTCCACACTCTGCTGTCGTGTCTTCATGAATTATCACCCTTTTAAAAGAATAACTGCAGCACCCAAAGTTGTTTGTGACACTGCACTGCTTTGCTTTTCTCACCTGTGGCAAACTGGTGTCATTCACCAGATTTCTGAGCCATGGAGTCCACAGCAGAGCAGCAGAAGCCCCTGGGGGTTTTTAGTCACTCAGGGCAGAGTAAGTTCTCGATCTCCTGCTGGAGGAGATGCTCACCCGGGGCTTTTTGTGGGGATGATGAAATATGGTCCAAACAACCTGGAGAAGATGAGGGAGCCCATCACTGGCTGGAGTGTCAGGGGCTGCCTCTGGAGCTGGATAACCCTCAGCACCTCCACAGGAACCCCTGGTGATGTTCCCAAGCAGTTCCCACCCCGCTGGGCAGAGCCAGCGCTGCCTCTCACAGGCACCCACCAGGCTGGAACCGCACAGTGAGGGCACCAGTGACAGCAGTGAGGGGTAAAATCCCATCAGCTGTGGGATATTTCACATCTAATCTCAGCTTTCTGAGTGTTCTCTCATTATTTGAATTTGCAATTAAAGGCAAAAGGTGGGGACAAAAATGGCAGTTAACCGTGCAGTAGGTTGGAGGTTGAATTTTTTGTTTCCTTGTACAGTAAAATCCAATTTTTCACTGAATAAACCCCAGCTGTTTGCGCTGACTGCACAAGAACCCTCTAACATTTAACCTAAAAACCATCTCCAAGTGATAGTTTGCCCTAGACCTTCTGGTAGCTGAAATTCTAGTCCACAAAGGATGAAGTTTTCTAGAGAGGATGTGATTTTCTAAAAGAATCCCAGTGCAGTCTTAAGGAACTTTTTAAAAATTATAACAATTTAAAAATGCATAGAAATTATCAATAATTAAAATTATATCAATTATTATATTGTTCAGAGTTTTTTCATTATGTTTGTGTAGCAATGCACTACGAGCCTCTCCATAGTTTCATATCTCTGGAACTAGCAAACTAGCCTTAGCGAAACATTTAATGTAATATTAATTTTATTATTAAATATTAGATGTTAATTATTATTAAACAATAATATTAAAAATTTTAATATTTAACTTAATATTAAATGAGTAATATTACTAAGATACTAATTTAAAAGTATTACTGAAAATATTATCTTTAATATCAAGTAAAACTAGTAAGATGCTCCTGGTGTGAGCACCAAGAAACTGCAATAAGGAATGCAAACCTGGTGGAGCCCAAATAGTCGTGAAGCACTAACGAAGAGAAAAGACTAAGTAATGTTGTAGTGCTCCTTCATTCCATATGTTAATTTTAATTATGTCTTGGGCAAAGCTTTGGTTGAGCTTCTGAACTTTTTTTTCTGAAGAATGATTTCTGCTCAATTATCCTCTCCAGCCACTCTTGCCTTGACACCATAGAATCCCAGAACAGTCTGGGTTGGAAGGGAGCTCAGAGTCCATCCCATTCCACCGCCTGCCTTGGGCAGGGACACCTTCCACTATCCCAGGTTACTCCAAGCCCATCCAACCTGGCCTCCAGCACCATCAGAGCTGAATCAATTCCCCTCAGAATTTAGACCCCTGGTACCTTCCATCAACACCGCCAGTGCAGGGCCTGACCTTGGATCCTGTCCCCTTAATTCCACAAAGTGTGACTTGAGCAGGTGCCTGACACAAAAAGGAGAAGAACAAGGACTGTGTTTCCCTCAGCAGATTCAGAAGTTGCACTTTAAAGGGTCACAGCTCTGCTGGACTTTTTTCCCATTATTTTGCCTTTCCTTACCAGGAACTTGTAACAGCATTTCCAGCACCAACTGAGCCACTTGCTGGAGTCCATCACCCAAAGGCAGGAAGATGACAATTTTTTAAAGTCAGGAATCACAAGGAGCTCACCTGGCCTCCAGCAGAACCAAAGAAAAATTCCCTGGCTTGGCATCCAGAGTCCTCATCCATCCCTGCCAAATCAGATCCCACACATCCACCTCGTTTAAAGGGGGTGCCTAAACTCACATTTAAATCTTACTTTTCTAAAAATCCAGCTCAGAGCAGAAGCTGAAGGTGTTTTGTAGGGCTGAAGACTGAGGGTGTTACAACAATCAAAAGCACCAGGACCCCAACACCTCAGAGAGGGCAGCACTGACCTGCCCAAGAGCTCTATATAGATTATAAAGGTTTCTTGTGGACATTTGACCATGAAGGTGCTTGGCTTTTCTTCCCACTACCAGCTTCTTCCCTAAGCCCTAGCATTTATTGAACTCCCTTTTCTTACAAGGAAAGAAAAAGAAAAAGAAAAAAAAAAAAAAAAGAAGAAAAATTGTACAAAAAAATAAATCCTGCTTTTGTTCTGGATAAAACTAGGTCAGCGTTTTCCATCCCCACTGTCAGTTTTCTGCAGTGTGTTTCAAACAAAGCATCATCATTCCAGCAAAAGGTATTTATAAAGTGAGCTTTAACAAAACAATTGTATTATTTTTTTTTTTCCAGAAAGGCTTTGGCATCTGTCACTGCTGGGAAAGATTTAAGATCTAGGTAGAATTTTCATCTCTCAGAATAACTTGGCCTATATTGACTAGAACTAATAGATCTGATGTTTTAAAACCCCTTGTGCAGCAAAGCACTGTAAATTGCAGCTGTTTAGAAATTTCCCTCCTTCATGGAAAATTTACAGCAGGAAAAGCATAAATTTTTCCAGGATTTATTTTCACCTTGCACCCCCACAATCCCCCCAGTTCTTTTGACTCAGAGACAAGAATATAGTACCACAAGGAAGCTGGAAGATGCCAAAAATAGTACCCCATGGGACAAGGAGGATGCCAAGAACACAGACTACTTTGGACAAGGGGCATGACGGAGGTTTTGCTCAAATAAATGAGAGACAACTTTCAGCAGAAATAGAGAAAAAGACCATTTTTTTCAGTTCTTAATTTTCAACCAACTGGTAAACCCAGACCCTCTTCCACCCACATTTTAGTGCAATTAGTCACAGGCAAAAATTTTTCAAAAGTGACACTTGGAATTTAAAAATCAAGAGAAAAATATCTGTAATTTTCTTGTCATCTTTTTCAACATGCACATAACCAGGGCTAGTTAAGGCTTACCATGCACACACAGAATATTCACTCCAGGGCATTTCCTCCATTGTGGGGACACATAACCCACTGCAAAGGGAATGTCTCCACTTACCCCACTCTTCCCTCTTCATTAGGAATTTGCTGTGACTCCAGGAGTCTCAGAGCTCCTTACCTGTTCAATGAAAGAGGATTTGGAAGTATAAGGTGCAGCTGGGCCACATGCTGGGCATCAGTTCTCCAGTCCGATCATCCCTTAAAAACAAATATATGAGAGAACCATCCACCTTTGATACATAAAACAAGCACAGAAGATCTCCATCAGGGACAGAGACAAGAAGAAAAGAACTGAGAGGCCCAGAGCTCACTTAGAGCCTGATGTCTCATTAGTAAAACTGGGATACAGTACTGAACAGCAAGATGGGAAGCATTGGAAAGCAAGGATGTGCACGAGGGACAAGCACAGGAAAAATAGGAGATGGATGAAAGATCACAGGGCTAAAGTCAAGGGAACTTGGAATCTGTGGAACCATCAGTGAGGGCATCACCATCAGGCCTCTGTTTTCACTGAGGTTCTTGGGCTGAGTCAGAGGAGATGGAGAGAGAGGACATGCAGAGGGAATTTCAGGACATCCCACAGTTCTGGAGACCAGGCTGGAGCCAGGACAGAACCATAAACTAGTTAATCCCAAAAACTTCAAGTGAACTGTCCTAAGCCAAACCTGCCAGCAGAAGGCATTCCTGCAGCCCTCTAATGGCTCAGCACTGCTCACAGTAGCCATGGCACACCCAGCAGAAGAGGGAGGTAGTCAGTAAATCAATGTTATGTCAAAGCCCAAAGTCCACCTGAGTCTGATTGACCTGAGAAGCACAGTTCCTGTGTTTTCAAGCACAGTTCCCGTGTTTTCAAACACAGACAAATTCTTTACAGGAAAAAAGTCTTTGCTTCCCTGGGTGTTGTGAACAAGTAAATAAGTCAAACAAAATCCAAACATAATTTGGCAGGATGTAACACTTGTTGGAGATAATCCTACCTGCTGAATTTCCTTTTAACCTCAGTGAAGACTCTGGTAGATGCTAAGTATAATCAGGACAGATACCAATTCTCTCCCACTGGAAAGCAGAGTGAACAGACTTCAAAATATTTTTCTTTCATGTCACATCAGCAAAGGAAAAGTTCTAGAAATAGTTACTTTGGGCTTTTTCTCCTGAAAAGTTAACTAGGTGATTTTAGCTGTGGTGCGATCCTCAGAGTAATAACAACATCACCCTTGATAATATAACATATACATAACCCTGAGAACATTAAATTCAATGTTCTAGGTTGCGTTGTGTGATTCTTTGGGTGTCCTGTGCAGGGCCAGGAGCTGGACTTGATGATCTTTGTGGGTCCCTTCCAGCTCAGGATATTCTATGACTCCGTGGTTCTATAAATTCAGCCCAAACTTTTCAGGTGGTGGAGAAACAGAGGGTTCCAAAGCAGGGGGATTGTAGATCCCCACAGTGGGACTTGGTCTGATTTCTTCTGAATCCATGGTGGGTTGGGAAGGACCACAGGCAAAGCTGTTGTTGATATTTCTTGTCAGTTAAAATCCCCTCACTACAACTTCTGCCTAACAGCCAGCTTGAAAATGGCTCTCAGGTATTACAGGATGGGGATGACAGTTGTGGTCATCTGAAAATGCAAACAGAGAGTCCCAAGACCCCACAAAACATTTTCTGGAAATGCCCATTATGTTATATGAAGTGTTTATTCAACTTCAATTGAAGGTCTGATCATGCACTAATTGCAAATTTTGTTGCAAACCAGCGTGAGTTCCCTGATGATTAAAGGACTGATAGTTCTGTTATTAATTATCATTTCTAGCATGGAAGGCTGCAGTGTGATTCCCTCTGCAGAGGTAGGTGCCATCTATACGCTCCTGAAGAAGCATCCCTGGCCTTGGAAAACTTAGAAATCTAAACAGACAGTGCAGACAAAAGAACTACCATTATCTTCCTTTTCCAGATGGGGAACTGAGGCACAGAGAGATTAAATGACTTGCCAACATCTGTGGAAGAATGGAGGATTAAACCTTGATCTCCTGAGTCCAAGTCTGGTGTTCAGTCACCGGACCAGCCTTCCCGCTCCTGCTAATGTGTTATTGCTCTCATCTGCTCCGTGGTTTTTCCTACCCACTCCTACCTAATCCCTTTTCAAGGTAGCCCTTGAGGGACTGTTACTTATGTGGGTCAGGGCTGGATACAGCCGTGCCAGAGAGGGACACACTCTTTTTGTCCTGTGGGCACCACTGGCCCAGCTGGCAGGTGCCATTGCTGGGTGGCATCGCAGGAGCAAGGACTTACAAAGTCATTTCTACTTCCAGGCAGGAAAACCTGCCATGAAATCGCTGGGCAGCAGGGAAAGAGGAAGCTGATTGCCAGGGCTCTGGCTGCATCTGCAGTTCTCATCCTAATGAAGCCAAAGAGCGTGTTCGTGGAGGAAGAAGGGTTGTAAGACAAGAAGAAAAACGTCTTGAAAGATGAATATTTGGATCTCTGGACTCTATCAGTATTTATTTCTTGGGCTGCAATACCACCTGCAGGCCCCAGACCAGGGCTGGACGCTGCAGAGAAAAGAGGGTTTTACAAGCAAAGGGGGCAGGTCCCAGCCCTCAGGCTCCGTGGGAGCCTTCCTGATGGATGGGGAGGGTTGGGATGATGCCCTGCACACACCACTGGACACACACACCCCAAGCTGCATTGTGCAAACCGACCCCCTCAAAAAAACCCTGTGTGGAGGAGGCCTGCAAGGAAAATAAGTCTGAAAACAATCTTAGAGGCGAAATGCTGCAGGCCTTCCCGAATAACCAGGTAACGACGCTATTTCCCTGTTTGCCACAGGTCAGGGCTTTGTGCTCTGCTGAGAGGGGCTGCCCCACTCCCCCAGCCCGTGTCCCCAGGGGGGTGAGGGCGGGGGTGTCACCGCCAGGCCCTCTCCTCAATGCCTGTCACCCCGATTGCGGTGGGCGAGAGATCACAGGCGAGCGGCGGGATCTGCTCAGGAGGCATCAGATGGCGTCGGAGCAAGGGTAATCCAGTTATTTTTAGAGAAGTTTTTCCACTCGGAGATCATACACAGTGCAGATCACAGAAACACATGCAAGCATGAAATTTCATTTTTAAGAATTCTTTTCCCGGGGCTTCCCTGTAAAGTGGCAGTGAATGGGAAAAGCCACAATCATGACAAGACAATTACAGAGGGTTTTTTTGCTAAGCATGAAACTTAGGGAAGAAAAATGTTTAGGGAGAGGGAGAAGGATTAAAAAGCAACTCACAAGAAAAGTTATTTTTGTCCACTTGTCTTGTTCCACTGAAGCAGAATTAGACATCATGTCACGTAAGTGATTTTAAAATAAAAATTGGCTTTCAAGTACCTGAGAAAAATGTGTGAGTTTGAACTGCTTTTCCTGATTTGGCTCTTTTAGTGACACAGTGTGTATGCAAATGGGGAAACAGCCAGGACCCTCCTAAATGCTGCAAAACACACACACACTTGTGCTTTTAGCATGAAAGGACTGGGAGACATACATTAGGATTTGTGGGATTATGGTGAGAAAGCAGGAGTGATAACTTTGATGTTCTTTTTTTTTTTAAAAAGGGTGAAAAGAGAGAAAACTGCAAGTGTTTTTTTCTCTTCTTGGCAAAGCCCCCCAGGAAAGAGCTAGCATGGAAAATGGATCCCCTCTTATCTTCCGGAGAGGCAATTCCTCCCCTTCCAGCCTGGGTTCACCGCCATGGCTGTGTGGGGGAGCTCAGACACGCAGTGTCTGAGCCCTGCTTAGCCCGTGGATAAACACAGAGGTTGGCTTCTACAACGGGCAGCCATGGAAAACTTCTTAAGGAGCCAATGTTCCCTGCAAAATAAATAACAATCCTGCATCCAGAAACACTAAGACAGAACCAATTTGGTGTTGGCGAGAAACGCGCAATCGCCGCCGCCACGATGGTCACAGAGCTGGGAATTTAACTCTGGGGGAGGTTCCTAACTTGGTTCTCATTAAATCAAGTCCCTTCTTGGTGTATGCATCTTCTGATGCAGCCACAACTGCTGAAAGGTTTCCACAGCTGCCCTATTCATCACTGCAGTGTCCCAGTGGCTTTAAGTAAGAAGTAGAGATCCTGGTAAAAAAACTACTTGGTTCACAGCAGAGGGAATCAAGATGTTTAAAAATTGCTCCGAAACTTTTCAGCTGTCCTTATTCAAGAGACAAGTGGTTTAGCACAGATCACCTAGGAGGAAAATGTCAGAAAGCAGAAAGTCTAAGAGGGTTTACCTTGATTTTGTAGCATTGCAGCATCTCTTTGGGTCTCTCATCGCTCCATCAGGCAATGCTCAGCACACTCAAAGGTGGGAGCGACACGCTCATCTCCTCCAGGTCTAGAGATAACACAACAAAATAATTTGTCAAATTGTCAAAACTCAACAGACAGGGTAGAGGAGCAGACTGGGGAAATTTGGATAGACTGTGCCTTCACCCAGTCCTAATCTCACCACTGGAGGCTGTAAACATGATGGGTAAAGTGACAGTCTGGCTACAAATCTGTCTGGCAGCTTCATTAGACATCTTTCGCCTGACTGATTAAACTGCATTTAAGACCCACTTTCATTTTTTCAAGTCTTTTGTTTAAATTAAAAGGTCATGTTTTCGAGCGAGTGATCCGCTGCCCTCTCCAGTCTCCTGCCACAATACAGTTACATTACTACGAGTGTTGCACAAAGCGCTCTGAATAAGATCCACAGACACCAACAAATGTCGCAGCCAGCGGAGGCTACAGAAAGGGGTTTTTGTCTGTTCGTTATGTGCCACAGCAGGGAAACGGGCTTGAAAAGTCTCCCAGCCTCAAACTTGGACTATTTCTGCTGTGCACTGGAGGGCTTGCAAAAAGTACTCGCTACTTTTGCAGATTTATTCAGGTTTGCCCGGTGTGTCTCGCTCCACCTCAGTTTTGCTGCTGCTTTGCCACTCGTGAACTGAAAGAGATTTTTTGGTGGTTAGACAAAAAAAAAAAAAAGACCCAGGACCTGGGATTTGGGGTCTAATGCTGCCAAGTGCTGAGTGCCATCTGTTCCCACTGGCTCCAGAGCTCCCAGGATGGGGCCCCGGCACGGCGGAGCCTGACGGAGCAGGGCAGCTCTCCAGAAGATGTAACTCAGCATCTTGGGAGCGCTCCCAGTTTACACCTCGGAGTGTCTGGCCCGCAGACAGACCACACTTAACCTGTCACCCCGCAGCCAAGTGCTTCCCTCAGCTCCCAGAAAACAGCACTCCAAACTGGGAGAGATGTCCTGGCTGTGTTTAAGATTTTGGTGTGCTTTGTTTCTCACTAAATCCATGTTGGGACTCCTTTGTTATGAGTGTGGGTCCTGCAAGTAACAGGTGATAGGACGAGAGTAAACGGCCTCAAGTTGTGCCAGGGCAGGCTTAGATTGGATATTAGGAAAAAATTCTTCCTCTAAAATGTTGTCAAACACTGGCACAGGAGGGAGGGATTTAAAAGCCATGTGGATGTGGCACTTGGGGACACAGGTTAGTGGTGGCTTTGGCATCAGTTGGACTCGATGATCTCAAATTTCTTTTCCAAACTGGAGGATTCTCTGATTATCTGTGCTGGGAGGTGATGGTGCACTGAGCACTGCACTTTCTGGTGGCACGCTGAAGTCAGTCTTAAAAAAGTCCCCCAAACTCACCTGAACCTTCCCAAAGGGTTTTGCTGGATAGAGGGAGCAGAGATGAATTGGAGGGTCAAGGCATGGAGCAGCCAGTCCCGAGGAGGACGAGGGCTGAGTTGGCTGCTCCTCTCAGGTGAAAAGCAGAAATCAGGGGAGTTGAACAAAAGGACTAAAACAAGACACTGGGTCACTGCCACTGAGGAGACCTTGCTTCCTGCTGAGAAGTTTAACTCCAGCATGAAGGGGTCAGCTCAGTGCCTTGCACAAGGGCCCACTTTTCACCAAGGGGATGTAAAAGCTGACTAATTTTTACTAAATAAAATGAGCCTTTGACAAGTGCTCTGCTACAGAGGCCTGTACTCTGACCTGCTGTGACCTGTTGTATTCCCCAAACTGCAATTCTCTTAACTGAGAACATCATAAATGTGACTTAATAAACTGAACTGGAGCTTGGATTGCAGTATCCAACATGTCTCATCCTCAGTCCTTTTTTTATAAAGCACATAGAGCTGGAATTCTGGTTGTACACAAAAATGTATTTAGTAGAGGGTTACTTCACTTCTCTTTCAGGTCCAATTAAATCCTCAATAATTACTGGGGTTTCCAGAAGTGGTGGTGACATCAGAATCTCCCAGAAACAGCTTTTCCATTGGATTGCAGTGGGATTCAGTCTCTAACAAGTACAAGTACATAGTGATACTGCAAAAACTGCTGTCTACTTATTGTCAGGATCAATAGCTGGTTAGGTAAAACAGCTACATTATTACTCTAAAATCAAACTGCCTTTCTGACCCACTGGCACAGAAGTTGCTGAAATCCTGCAGTGTAACATTTGCTTTAGGACTACATTTCTCTAATTGATGTGCCCAAGATCCACACGCAGTTATTGACAGGAGAATATACCCTTTAGCATTTAAGAGTAAATCCTTGACATTTCTGTCTCAAGCAGAAAGTCCAATTATTCTCTTTTTGCTCTCTTCCCCAGTCAGAAATTTGAAAGGCAGAAAAAAAATCCAGAGTAAAAAATCCACAGTAAAATTTTCCAAGCTGTATGGATTGCTGTAAGAGCAGCAGTAAGTAAGAATATTTTGGATACCAACAGGTCTAAAGCAGTGTTTAAGGCTTGTTTCTGTAAGCCCAGAGGACATTTTGCTGTTGAGTGCTCATTTATAAAAAGTGAAATTAGGTAATTTTTCTTTCCCAAAACCTAAGAGAAATGGTTCTGAATGTCCCCTTTTCTTTCCTTCACACAAGCTGAGTTTTTTTCACAACTAGCTGACTATGAATAGGCACAACAATTCCAGTAAGCCATCCATTTCCACTGCCAACAATTATATCAGTTATCCAGGCCCTTATGTGTCATTTAATACCTACTTTCATAAAGGGAGAGATGAAAAGAACAACTACAATAAGATGCAGTTAATTATGGATATGTTTAGAAACAGTCTAATGAATAATAAACAACGTTTTATTTCCCCCGTCTATGACACAGTGGCAAATAATTAAGAATCAAAAGAATTCAAAGTATTAGGTAACAATCAGAAAACTTGTGCAAGGTTTTTTTCTGCTCGAGTTTAATTGGTTCATTGTTCCCATGAACTATAAACCACGGGGTTGATAGTGGTGCTAAAGTTTGCCTCTATAAAGGAAGATTAACATATTCGGGAACTTTACCCTAATCCTTGTTTTGCGTTAACTCAAGCAGATTGGATTAGTAATTCTTACCTACCACCCACTAGAAGAAAACGGGTTTCTTTTCTCAGACAACTGCCTGCATTGTACCTCCGTGTGCATTATCTGCACTGAAAGCGTTCTGCAGAAAGAAATGATGTGAAGTGAAAGGGAAAAGAGTTTTACACTGCGGTGGCACGGAACAATCGCTGACGTGGCAGAGCCTGAACTCTGCTGAAAGGTTAGACCTGTTCCTGCCCAGCTCATGTGCTGCTATTTCAGGCAAAATGAGAATAAGCCTTCCCTGAACTTCTAATTCAGGAAAATAATGAAAACTAAGGAGAGCTGATTTACAAGATCTGATTTGGAGACTGTTGGGGTGACCTTGGAGCAGCCCAGAGAGGGAGCAGAGCTGGTTTAGTGGTCAGGCTCTGCTGAGTGTGTCTGCTAAGGATGGCATTGCAAACCCACTGGGTTCCCAAGTACCCAGCTCAGCCAGGAGGGGGGAGCTGCTGTGGGAATCATCCCATCCTGGTGGTCTTCCCTGTGCATGGACACTGCTCAATGTGGACCAGCCACAAGTACCACTACAGCCCTGTGCCCACAGAAATATCCCTCTGCAGAGTTAGATCCAGCAGGTCTTTCCCATCCTGCTGATATCCCATTTTCACCAATTGGAATCAAATAATCACAGAGTGGTTTGGGTTGGAAGGAATCTTGAAGTTCATTCAATTCCAACCCCTGCCATGGGCAGGGACACCTTCCACTATCCCAGGCTGCTCCAAGCCCCGTCCAGCCTGGCCCTGAACATTCCCAGGGATGGGGCAGCCACAGCTCCTCTGGGCACCCTGTGCCAGGGCCTCTCCCCCCTCTCAGGGAAGAATTTCTTCCCAGTAACCCATCTAACCCTGCCCTCTGTCAGTTTAATTGCCTGAACAAAGTCCTCCTTGTTCTGAACTCAGTGCCACATTTTCACCTCAGGAAAGAAATTGCCATTACTTGTTCCATCTGCAGTTACTTTGCTCCCATATTTTTCTCTTTCAGAGGTGGTAGCCCAGACCCTCCTACTCCCTCTCCATAGGCAAGAACTATTCCTTTGCTCCAACAGGAGCACAACAAGATCCCAGTGAGGGAGAAACCCTAACACTGACAGGATGGCCAGCAGAAGGACTTCAAACCATACAGGTTTTTGTGAACCTTTTAGTCCCAGTTATCTCCCAGATGCTTCACTGGGGAAAATCATCTTTCTAAATATATGAACACACTTAGCCAGACACTTTCCATTACTCATCAACAAGTCATGCCAGGAAATTTGAGCACTCTTGCAATAAGCAGAATCAAACTCTTTGCACAGTATTTATGAGCAATATGATGCCCCAGGTGAACACAGGAGCTCCATGGATCACACTCACACAATAAATGGACCAAAACATGAAGGGCCGTGGAAGAGCCCAACGCAGGTGATGGTTCCTGTCCAAGCTTCATCCAACCACAGAACTGTAAAACTCCCACGAAATGTGGCAGCAGCACTTTGAAGGAAATGCCCAGGTATAGAGAGGCATCTTGTTGCTTTCTTGTTGGTGCTGGTGGCTTCTGCACCTCACCAGAGCTGATGATCTTCCCATAACCATGGCCAAAAATCAATTAATATTTGGGTGGTTTCTCACTTTTTTATATTAAGCAGTGATTGTAACTTGGAACGGTTTAAAAGCATTCAGTTGCCAAGGCATTAGGAAGTAAAGAGTTATCAAATACAGGTGCTCTAAACATTGAAAAATATTAGCACAAGCACAACTACAGAGATTAGCTTTGTGTTAAACTACAGGGAGCAACAACAGGGATTTTTGGGGCAAAAAGAAATTCCACCTATTAGCTGTATGCCAAGCAGTCAGCTGGCTAAAGCACGGCCCATTTTAACCTGGATTTCTGATTGGACTTCAGTAGTTATCAATAAACCCCATTGACTCAGAAGTTGTCAATAAAACCCATTTACTCCTGCTCATTAGCAGACAGGGATATTAATTAACTCTGCAGCTAGGAATGAAAGAGAGCTCCTTGAAGAAACTCCAGGTATTTCCCCATCCTTCCAGCCCGGTGTTTTGGGTTTGACAGCAAGAAAACCCCAAGGTGCCTCAAGGGTCCCACAGAACTTGAAACACTTCAGTGCATGTCCCAGGGGAAGTTTTGGGGGCTTTCATATCCATGAACCACCTTTGAGCTTTGCACTGCTACCCCTTGAAACCTTTTTATTCCTGGGAAAAAGGAATATTGCTTCTGCCATATCAATTAATGAAAAATGAGGAGAGGATCAATAAATTACTCAGATGCTTTGTAGTGTCTGCTGTGAGAGCTGCTGGTACAAATTTTTCACCTTCTTCCTTTCTCATGGCTTTCCACCAAGCTGTGCCAAACATGCTGCATATCGCTTACTGTTTGGGATTTTATGAAGAGAAAAAAAAAATAAATTGAGTCTCCAAGTACTAATTTCAAACTGTTGTGGTGAACTCTCCCTTTTTTTATTACATAATAGAGCCTTTTGTCCTCAGTTTTCCATCTGTTTGGTAAGCATTTTTCACTTGAAGACTCAATTAGGACAAAAAACCCCACACAATCATTCAATTCAAAAATTAATTTGGAGATCAAGGGACTGACTTAGGCCTATACCAGTGACTAAAAGCGATTCAGGCTTTGTCACATGATCCAAGAGAACTGAGCAACAACAGTTTAGCTGCTTTAATCCTGCTTAATTTGAGTGCAAAGAAATTCACATGTGCTACTAAGAACATTTTGGGAGTACAGTGTGTCCATTTTTCTGGGTCCCCACGTCCAAAGACTTTGTTTCATTGAGAGCTCATGACATCCCTGATTAGCAACCCCTGTGCAGACAAACGAAAAGCACTCGAATTTGCAGAGGTGGAGAGAAAACTACCCAGAAAATATCCTGCTGAGGAAGAGCTGGTTTCCTACAACACATTTTACAAGCAGGAGTGACAGCAAAACCAGCACCTTTTAGGGCTTTTGTCAGGGAGGCAGGTCCCAGGGGCTGTTTGGAAGACGCATGCCATCAGTAATGCAAAGAGTATATTGAAAAAAAAAAAAAAGTCAGGGAAGAACTTTGAAATACACATCTTACTAGTTTTATAACTTCTTTGCCTATTTTGCACAGGCCGTTGGGTCATTAGCAGAGAAATGCTGCTCTCTCTCCTCCTGGCACGAGTGTGTGACCCCAGGGCCAAGCCACGGGGTGTCAGCCCACCAGAAGCTTGGCTACAGCCTATTCTAACGGGGACAGCCAAGGAAACTTTCATTAGAGGAAGGAAAACTTGCAAAAATCCCATCCGGCAAACACGCGCGAGCACACGTACCCTCGCCCTCTCTAATGCCTTGTGTGCGTTTGCTGGGTTTGGAAGAACTTAATTAAAGCCAGTTGTGAAATTTCCAAGGGGGGAAAAAAAAATGTAATCCCTTACAGTAAATGCGCTGTGATTGTTCTGGGTTCACCATTCCTCTCCCCCTGGACTGGTCTCACAGTGAGACAACAAAATCTGAGAGATCAAAATGCTGAAATGGGCTGTGCTTGCTTCTCATCCTCCCTTCAACAAGGGAAGTGGAGGGGTTTGAACTGCTTCATCCAAGAAAGGAACCTTCCCTGAGAGAAACCTTCCAGTGCCTTAACGGGCTCCAAGAGAGCTGCAGAGTGACCTTGGACAAGGGCATGGAGTGACAGGACAGTGGATAATGGCTTCCCACTGCCAGAGGGCAGGGTTAGATGGGACATTGGGAAGAAATTCTTCCCTGTGAGAGTGGGGAGGCCCTGGCACAGGGTGCCCAAAGAAGCTGTGGCTGCCCCATCCCTGGGAATGTCCAAGGCCAGGTTGGACAGGCCTTGGAGCAACCTGGGATAGTGAAAGGCATCCCTATCCATGGCAGGGGGGTTGGAACTGGGTGGTCTTTCAGGTGTCTTCCAACCGAGGCCATTAAATTATTCTATGAAAACCTCCCAAAGAATCATAAAATAATTTAGGTTCGAAAGGGCCTCTAAGATCATTGAGTCCAACCATTAACCACGTCCAAACAGCTATTCTTCCCAGGAACATGATGGCAGAGGAGAACTTATGGTAATGGACTTGCTTTATCTTCTTGACTGCAAGAGAAATGCAACACACAGGTATACAACCTTTTCTTCCATCCCCTTCAATCCCTACATGTCTGATGAGTTCCTCGAAGTTGTGTGGAGTGTGTTGCAACCTCCTGTTTAACACAGAGAGGACAAAATTCTTTAGTCTTCAGTTGAAAAAATGGGTGTGGTGGAGAAAGAGGATGAAAGCAGGGCGAGAAAACCAGACAAAATTTCTAAGCAGCAGCCCTAGAAAGGCAGGACACAATCTTGGACCTCTGTGCTCCAAGGCAAAATTGCTCCCTTCCTGCTGCCCTGCTGGTACCTGGACTCTCCAAACCTGTCTTTTTAGGTCTGTGATTTGTCTGGCTGTGAAGATCCTGATTTTCCTTCAAATCTGCAGGTGCAGTGGGAATCCCACTTCCAGCTGTTGCAGGGCAAGCATCATAGGCAGACAGAATCGTAGAATGTTTTGGGTTGGAAAGAACCTTAAAAATCATATAGTTCTAACCCCCTTTCCATGGGCAGGGATAGCTGAGATCGAGTGTGGAGAAGCCTGAAGGGCCTCTTTGCCTTGATTTACAGCTACATCTGGATCTGTGGCATTTTGGGACAAAGTGCCCTGCCACAGCCCTGACAGAAATCAGTTCATTTGAACCACAACCCTCCAAAACGCTGGAAGGTCAATTAAAGACACAACCAAAGAGAGGCCACGAGGACAACGATCCCTCGGCTCTGGTGTGGGGAAAGAAGCCGCACGGAAAGGTCTGTGTCAGAAACCCAACTCGTTCAGCATCAAAGGGAGAAGGAATAACAAGCAAGGCTTGCCCTCCTCCCCTTCCCTGTGCTGTGTGTTTCATCCAGTCGGAGTGGCGGTGCTGGCGCGGCGCCAGGGATCTCTCCGATAGATCCGAGAGGAGCTGATTAAGAAATGCAACCGAAGTAATTAATGATGGGGGAGGACTGAACCGACGGCAGAGCTGGGATCTGACTCGTTCTTTGCGATGGTTAACCCCAGAAAGAGTCAATTAGAGCAGGACTTCCCAACCTTTTGCCACAGACGCTCTCACTTTCAATTAAAATGGCTCGCCAGGAGCCCCGAGCAGCATGTTGGAGCCAGCAGGCTGCCCTGAGCATCAACCTTCCTGGGCCTTTGTAGTTTCTGACCGTATTCCTCTGCCACACCAGTTTTTAATTTGTAAAAATATTTGTCTGTATTTAATCCAGGCTTTCAGACAGGTTTCGGCCCTCTCTGCGCTCCGTTCAACATCCTGGACAAGGTTCCAGCCTCTCCAGTATCAGCAGTGGCACTTGCTCTGCATTTCAGGACAGGATGGTTCTCTCTGTGTTAAGGTCGTGCTGTTGGTAAGGTCCATGTATGCTAATGCTGGGTCAAGGTTCTGGGCCACTATAGAGCTCTGGAAGTTTAGTTCTGTCTGGATGGCTGCAGGTTTGCCCAGGTTTGGAGGTGTTGAAGCTGATTTCAGCCTCGAATTCATTATCAGTTTGGTTCAGGTGTTGTGGCTAAATTTAGTAACAGCTCTAGCCATTTTCCCTCAGTATAGAGCAAAGGAATGAGCTAGGAAATCTAGGCTAAAAACCCAATTTTAGCTTTATCTGTTCTCTCTTACATCCTTCGTGTCAAAACAATAACACATGAGAATTGCAAAGGAATCTTTTTAAATTTTCAATACAGTATACTTTTGTCTTTGCTTGTGTCTTGGAAGAACTGTGTAACAGAACAAAACTCAACTCACCCCAGCAAGTCTAAAAAACTCAGAAGCTTCAGACTTCCCCTGACTGGCTTTAAAGGAGACTCTATATTTTAACAAGTGGGAATTGTTTTTATTTTATGATCACAAAGACCACACCGTACTGAGCATCAGCATTGTAGTGGAGAGGTAATATATTAAAATTTATCCTCCATTTCGGTCCTGACATAACCACCCTAAACCCCCAAACTGATGAATATTTACCCTATCAGTGGACACACACACAGATTTAGTCTCTTTCCCCACACCTTTTAACATAAAATCAAGGTTCATTTCCATGACAGTCTTTTATGATCTGCATCTCAACTGGAGAAGACATTTTCCAGCCTACAGGGCAGAGGCTTTGCTTTATATTGTCAAAAGTAGCAAGTTCAAGTCCTGTGGTGAGGGTCACATTTTTATAATAAACCCTTCATATCCTGTATTATCTCCCTGTTAAATGGTTCACTACATTAATTATCATTATCATCCAATATATTTTGTACTGAATGAAAATATTTCACCAATGCTTTTGGCTGAAGAAGCAAAACATAATACACCATTTTATGTGTAATTTTCATGAAATTTTGCATGCATCCAGATCTTGCAAGGTAGGGAACACACTTTGTTTGAACTTTATAGCCTTCTCATTCAGTTTTCATTAATAATTTTCCCTTTAGTTCTCAATAGGTTTCTCTAGCATTGAGGGAACAATATCAGAGCCCTCCTGTAGCTAATTTAATATCTGTAAATTTCCATGGCTGATAAGCAACAACTGTGCAGACGAATAGAAAAAATAAAATAGTGAATGTGGGAGCAAAAAATAAAAAAACACAAATGAAAGTGGAGACTGCAAGATTCTATGAAGTGATAATCATTGTAAAAAGTTGGGCTTCATCATGTAAAATCAGTAGCAGAGCAGTGATTAATATTTGTCCTCTAAAAGTAAATGAAAAGCTTAAATTTATTTGTTCCTTTCAAAAATCATTCTCTTAATAGGTAGAAATGCTCTCTCGTGGAGTTTTTCACCAGCCCCTGTTCTGAGCTGGGCTCAAACACATTCCCAACTCTCTAAGGCTCTGGTAAGGACAGACAGATGTGTTTCCTGGACCAAGAGATCATTTTCTACCACACCTTTCTCTCTCCCAAAGCAAGGCTCTGGCCCACACTCATAACTCTACTCCTCTCCTCAATACAACCAAAAAAACCCAAAGCCACTTTGCCCCTTTCAATCCTCCTGCCTTGCATTTCACAACTTATTTCTTGCAAAACCTTTGCATTCCCTCTCTGAACGTTGTGTGATAGAGCTGCTCCCCCACATCCTCCTCACCTCCATAGCCCAAAATCCAGCCCCTACTGAAGGTGCTGCTGTCCCTGTGCTACTTCTCCCCCTTCTGCTCTGCTCACAGCACAGTCTGGGGCTGTGTTGGGGTGAAGTGATGCCCAGCCCAGCTGCTGTGGATGAGCAGCATCCAGAGCAGCCGCGTAACACGGCTCATCTCCCACCCCTGCCCTCCCTCACGGCTGCAGGCAGTGAACAGCCCTGCCCTGCACTCTCACATGAATCCCACAGGCTTTGGTGGCCACTTCAAAAGCTGAACACACCGTCCTGGACGAGGATTTTTGGAGCTGTCCCATGCAGAACCAGGAGCTGAACTCAGAGCTCCTCACGGGTCCCTTCTGTGATTCTAAGAAGACATTCTACAAAACCCAGAGAAACCCAGTAACTTTGCAGTGCCTGATGCCACTGCCTTTCCACGGAAACTCCACCTTTAGCAGATGAATTAATTGCACCTCCACAGCAAACAAATCTTCCAGCAACAGGCCTGCTCCACAAGAGGCCTGCTCCACAAGAGGCCTGCTCCACAAGAGGCCTGCTCCACAACAGCGCAGGGAAAAAAGCCCCCCTGGAAAAACACTCACAGGTCTATCAACTGAAGGTGTGTTTCTAAACCCTTGCCTGCACAACATGACTTGTTCTCATGAACAGTTCCAGCTGCACCTTTGCAGCTATCAAGCACAAGAAAAACTGTACTGAGATTGGGGATGGTCTAATGTGGATTTTTTAACAAGGGTAAAAGCCTGGGGAAGGAGCACAGACCTTGCTGCACTTAAATCTTCCCTCGACAGTGAACTGTAGTTGGTCTGTAGCGAAATGCAAGCTGAAGTGAGCAGTGAGGGTGTGATTTTTCTCTCACTGGACCAGTCTTGGTGCTACAATCCAAAACATCTTGTCCAGACAGGACTGGTGCCTCACACCAGGCCACCGGAAAGACAGGACCTGCAGGAGGAAATAAATTCCCCTGGAACCACGGGACCAACCATGGTGCTGGCCACCAGGATGTAACAACAAGCAAATTCTTTTCCAATCCTGCAAATACCCAAAGCCCTGGCACCCGCAGGCCTCACATCTCTAATTAAAAATGGCCATGAGCACTTCAATAAACAACGCAATCCATCATGTTCAGGACATAATAAAGGGACACGGAGTGGAAAAGAAGCTTTGCCCTGTCCTGTGTGCTGTACTGTATGTGTTTCACCACAGGGAAGCATGTGCTAATTTCTTACCTCTCTGCTGACTGCACTGTCCTTTGGCATAGTTGCTGCTAAACTGCATGAAAGGTATTTCTAATCTCGTGACGGTGACTGAAAAGGGTTGAAGGACACAAATTAAGTCTCATAGCAATAGAGCAGCTCAAGAATGGAAGGTCAGCCAGTTGACTCTTCCCAGAATCCCCTGAACAATGCAATTATTCATGAAGGAAATTTCAAATTATTTTCATTAGACTTCTGTTTTACCAATCTAACCAAAGTGATTAATTAGGGATTAAAATATTTACTCTGCACATGCTGCCTTGGCACGGCACTAGAATATTTAAGCATTGTGCTAAAAGGGTCAGCTGTCTCCAGTACTGTTTGGAATTCATTCTCTACTTTCTGTGTAAAAGGGCATTGACTCTCATGTCTATACCCCACTTAGGATCCCATTAGGGACATGGAGAGAGAAGGGAGTCCCTCGTCCTGCCCTTGGAGCTGCCCCAAGCTCCCCAACTTCTTTGCTGGGCTACTTCAGCACAGAAGCAGAGAAGAGCAACAGCAGTGACTACAGCAAGCCATGCAGAGGATTCAAGGTTCCACTCCTATTCCACAGAACCAGAAAAGAGGGAGATGCTTGTGAGAACCTGGAAGAACCATCTACAAAAGAGAGCATTGTGATAGAAGGACTGGACTCAGATTTTGGTCCAGTTGTGGAAATCCTGTATGACCCTGGCCAGTTTCTCATCCCTCTAAAAAAAAAGGAACATGGAGTTACCCCAAGTGGCAAATGCTTTCATTGTATGTGAAGTTTAGAGACAGGAACATTTGGCATCCCCCTGTGAAACAGTGGGCTGGAAATGCCATGCTTGCTCTGTTCCCTTCCCAGAGCTGAACCAGCAACCCCAGCTCAGAGCCTGGGTCAAATCCAATTCCTGCTGACCTCCAGAGGCTCCTGGAATCCACTTGCAATTCATCCCTCACCCCCATTTGTCCAGCTGAATGCAAAGCAATGGGATGAGTAACAAGGAAAGACCCCAGAAAGGGTGACCATGGCAGATGTGAGTGATGGTGCACCAGGCTCCACCAGACCCACCAGTCTTCACGGGGATGGTTGGATTTGGCTCAGCACCGAGCTGGAGTGGCTATGCTGGCTGGCAACCTGACACACCCCACCCAAGTGCCTCTGCAGGGTGGTTGAAATGCACAGCACCTCAGAGCTGGCGACTGCTGCCACTGCAACCTCACCAAGATGAAAAAGATGTATAACAGGATTTGCATTCCTTTCCAGACTGACTGCTGCAAGCAAACATTTCAGCACTTATTTGTTACCAGTATTATTAGAAGTCTCAACCCATTTCCTGGCTGGGGCATGTTTCCTCGAGGGGACTGAAGTCACCTGTCACTTTCTTTCTCATGTTACTTAATCGTTTTAGTCCAAGCAGCAAGCTGCCAATCATATTTAATATTTAGTCACCTTGAATGCATTGCTACTGATTAAATAGACTGCTATTTCAGTAAACAACTCGTGAGAGAATACTTACAGCTTCATTATAATTATTCCACCAGATATTAGAACATTATTCATATGTAAGTCCAAAGAATATTTAGGTCTTCTCCTATTTAGTTCACAAACAACATTTTAATTGCTGCCATATTAGCAAAGCTATCAGTGCTAATTGGATAATACCCCTTCAAAGATTTTTCTTTCAGCAACCTCTTTTGCTTGCATGCTTTTAAAATGTTTCTGGTTTTTGGCTCACTGATGATTACCCACAAAGAAATTTACCCTTATGAGTCTATCAGCCAGACATCTATATATATATTTATCTATGTATCTATATATCTATATTTGGGGTTTTTTGGGGGGGGTGGAATGTGTTGTTTGTATACATTGAAAACAAGGGGCTCCTGCATGAGGGAAGAAGAGGATGATAGGACAAAGCCTGTACTGCAACTCGTGGCAAATGCATGATGAAAAATACAGATCTTCTGAGATCATCCATAGACTTATCCATAGTGAATCCCATAACCAGGGCTATATTCCCCTGGGGGCTTGGAGGATCATTTTAGAACATCCCTGAAAAGTTCATTAAGAGAATCCCAGAATTATGAAATTATTTGGATTGAAAGGAACCTCAAAGACCATCCAGTTCCATTCCCTGCCATGGGCAGGGACACCTCCCACTATCCCAGGTGGCTCCAAGCCCCATCCAACCTGGCCATGGACACTTCCAGGGATTCAGGGGCAGCCACAGCTTCTCTGGGCAGCCTGTGCCAGGGCCTCCCCACCCTCACAGCCAAGAATTTATTCCTAATTAAAGCCACACAAATAAACTTACTGTTAAGAAGTAAATTTACAGTTAATAGCCTTTAAAGCAGGGGTCTTGCTCCCCGCAGAAAGTGTCTTTCAGGGTCCACACTTGGAGAAGTGTTGGAACACCATGCAAACTGAAGCTGGGCAGCAGGTTTTGACAAATTATATGGTTTATAAAAGTCTTTGCACACTAATGGCAGATGTAATGAGTGAGCTTTGCTGGGGAAAGAAAGGTAAAGGAGAATTTCCAGGAAAATAATCATATTCTGTGTCTCTACCATCTAAGCAGGACCTTCAGGCCTTGCTTCTAGAAGGAAAGTTTTGTTCAGGAGCCCAGATAGGGCTGTTCATCAAAGGAACAGATAATACAAGTGTTTGTTTCGCTTCAGTGAGAGAAAATGAGAAATTGTTACTTAAGGTTGACCCAAACACATCTCCTTGTTTCTTCCCACTCCATTCACCTCCTCTCCTTCCTCCCTCACAGTTTTTTCAGTTTGACCACTGAACTGAAAAATTAATTATTCTTACAGCTCTATTAAAGGATAACTTATGCCAGGCTGCTTGCAGCCTAAATTATGTACATTAAATATCTCTATTTCTTACTTGTTTTCCCTTTTATTTTAACATTTATCCCTTGTTTTGAAAATTTCAGAATTCCCAGGTGCTCACAGGGTGTGGTGGATTGTTTATTAGGCAAATATATGTTAAAATAAATACCAGCCTAATAATAATAATAATAATAATAATAATAATAATAATAATAATAATAATAATAATAATAATAATGTTGTTGTTTGAACCAGAAAGATAAAATTAAATAATCGGTTCCTAATCAGAATGTTGTATTACACACATAACCATTAGACACACACAGCCTTCAGCCTGCACAGTAATGATTATCTGTGTAGGACAGAGTTAAATGGGATATTNATACAGATCTTCTGAGATCATCCATAGACTTATCCATAGTGAATCCCATAACCAGGGCCATATTCCCCTGGGGGCTTGGAGGATCATTTTAGAACATCCCTGAAAAGTTCATTAAGAGAATCCCAGAATTATGAAATTATTTGGATTGAAAGGAACCTCAAAGACCATCCAGTTCCATTCCCTGCCATGGGCAGGGACACCTCCCACTATCCCAGGTGGCTCCAAGCCCCATCCAACCTGGCCATGGACACTTCCAGGGATTCAGGGGCAGCCACAGCTTCTCTGGGCAGCCTGTGCCAGGGCCTCCCCACCCTCACAGCCAAGAATTTATTCCTAATTAAAGCCACACAAATAAACTTACTGTTAAGAAGTAAATTTACAGTTAATAGCCTTTAAAGCAGGGGTCTTGCTCCCCGCAGAAAGTGTCTTTCAGGGTCCACACTTGGAGAAGTGTTGGAACACCATGCAAACTGAAGCTGGGCAGCAGGTTTTGACAAATTATATGGTTTATAAAAGTCTTTGCACACTAATGGCAGATGTAATGAGTGAGCTTTGCTGGGGAAAGAAAGGTAAAGGAGAATTTCCAGGAAAATAATCATATTCTGTGTCTCTACCATCTAAGCAGGACCTTCAGGCCTTGCTTCTAGAAGGAAAGTTTTGTTCAGGAGCCCAGATAGGGCTGTTCATCAAAGGAACAGATAATACAAGTGTTTGTTTCGCTTCAGTGAGAGAAAATGAGAAATTGTTACTTAAGGTTGACCCAAACACATCTCCTTGTTTCTTCCCACTCCATTCACCTCCTCTCCTTCCTCCCTCACAGTTTTTTCAGTTTGACCACTGAACTGAAAAATTAATTATTCTTACAGCTCTATTAAAGGATAACTTATGCCAGGCTGCTTGCAGCCTAAATTATGTACATTAAATATCTCTATTTCTTACTTGTTTTCCCTTTTATTTTAACATTTATCCCTTGTTTTGAAAATTTCAGAATTCCCAGGTGCTCACAGGGTGTGGTGGATTGTTTATTAGGCAAATATATGTTAAAATAAATACCAGCCTAATAATAATAATAATAATAATAATAATAATAATAATAATAATAATAATAATAAT
>VZSE01002207.1:648888-775035 GCA_013398275.1 Promerops cafer | reverse complement strand
GGGGTTGGAACTGGGTGGTCTTTAAGGTCCTTTCCAACCTGAACCATTCTGTGATTTTATGGTTCTCTTTACAGCTCTGTCAGATCTTCCTGGTTTGTCAGGAAAACTCACCAACCTTCTTGTGCAAATTATTCAGCTAGGAGGGCAGGGAACACATGGCTTGAGAAAAAAATGAGGGGATCAACAGAAATATACAACTAGAAATAGCCTCAGCTCATTTATTTTTTTTCTCTCTCCATCCTCTGGAGGAGGTCTGGGCTTTGGTCACTTTCTGCTTTAGTCAGTTATTTCAGTTTTCCAGCAGAAGAACCTAAAGATAGAGAAATTTGGAATTTTAGCCTGGAAGAGGAATCCTGAATGCTTCTCATGGCCACAAAGCCATGAATGGATCTGCCCACTCCTAAATTAGAGACTAAACATCCAGCTGTGAGCCAGCAAGCCTGCAGGGGTTCACTGCAGATGCAGGGTGAAACAGCTGGAAGTAGACGTGATCCATTTTTGGATCCAAGCTGGGAAAGTACTTCCAGAAGAAATTACACAGCTGCTGGGTCCAGCTGTGTTTATATCACATTGCAGGACATGGAAGGCACTTGGAAGGATCTAGAGTGAGCAAGCCCAGGCAAAGTCCTGCAAGTCTGAGAGAGAGACTTCGCTCACTGTGACCCCTAGCACGGCTTGGCCGGCGGGAACTGGCAAAAAATAAGGAACAGGAACAATGGTCTTGCCCAAAAAATAAAGACTTTAATAACAAAATAACAAATGTGGAATACCACAGAGTGTGAGGGCAAGATCCAAAGACCTGGGGGCAGGGCAAACACAACAAGGTATAGGGGTCTTTGAGGGGGGAGGTCCAATCACCAACACAAACTCAGAACCCGACCTTATTTGTAGCAGGTACCGAACCAACAGAGAACAAAAACCAGAAACTTGACCTAATACAGGATAGTTCCATTGACATATTGACTCCCATGACACCACTCTTGTCTCCATGACCTGACCAGGTGTCTCTTTTACAGTGTCCTGTTTCCCACGGTCTCAGGTTGATGCCACTGAGGCAAAAACTACTATTTATCCCAGCTGGAGGTGATTCCACAGAGAACTGTTCAAGAATCCTCTCAACTACTCATTGCTTGTCTCAGCCTGGCAAATACTGACCAGAGGTTCAAAACACAGAAAATGAAAAGATCAGCTGAGGAAGGGTATTTCAGGCTGTAGAACACACTCACTGCTCTTAAACTTACTCAGAAGTTCTCACTTTTTTCCTCTCATTTCATTTCAGTCAGGTATACAGAAACATTCACTTTCCAGTGCAGCTAAGAAAGCTGGCAGGAACAAATATTAAAATGTTCAGAACATCTTAAAATGCAGAGTTAGTTTTTTATTGTTGTTTTATAACTTTGCTTTAATCAACTTTTTATCCATTGACTCCCTTGCAAGTTCCAACCAATATAATTAGCACTATCTAAATTAGTTATCACTCAAAATTACTTCCTTCTTGGAAAAAAACAGTTTTATTTTTAAATCATAGGTGTTGCCATAGGCTGTACCAGAACTATATGCATGGACACGTTTTAAGTAGATAATATTTTTAATCCTAATTAAAAGAAAAAAAAAATTCCTCCCCTCCATAAAACGTTGAGATTTGTGAATGACTTTATTTTAATTTTTGATAGACACATAGTAACAATCAATTGATTTTCATTCATATACGTACTGTGCACCTTCCGTTGAAGCATTATATTGCTCAGCTGAACTTTTATATAAACTCAACACATATTTTCGTTGTGGGGTTTGTTCCCATTTCATTGCACACTCGATGAGAGCAGAGGAGTCAACATTTCCTAAGGGTGCCCATTCCAGGAGCTGTTATTGACACACTGCCATCAGCAGCAGGACTTTGTCTTCTGCAGCTTCCAAACCCCATCAACACCTATTGATTTCAAGGTGAATTGCAAGTACATCAGTGCATCTGATAGAGCAGCGCCGGGCAGCTCTCAGCAGCACGAGCTGAGAGTGGAGATGCTGAGAAATCAAATCTCCCAAATGTGGCTTTGGATCCAGGACCTGCCCAAGGTGGTGAGTGGTGTTGGGCACCCCAGCTGAGCCACTTCAAAGGGACCAAAGTGATTAGTTCAAAGAAGCCCACAAGGTCGTTACCTGGCTTTGAAAATGTTGAAATGTTGTCCCTGATGGAAATTTTTAGTCACCCAAGTTTGGACATGCTGCCTGGAGATTTCACACCACTCAGGGACATGGGTTAGTGGTGGGCTTGGCAGTGCTGGGTTAAAGGCTGGACTTGCTGAACTTAGAAGTATTTTCCAACAAAAAATCATTCCATGATTCTGTGATTCTGCATCCTCCCACCACTGAGACCATTGGGAGGCCCACCAGCCCAGCACTGCTGCAGGCTCTGCTTTGAGTAGATTGCAGGAATAGGTTTTACCTATTGATGCCCCAATAGTCAAGCTAAACCTTCTTCAGCAGGAGGGAACAGTTCAGGGAACAGTTTAGAGCTCCCATTTCTCTGTGGAAGGATCTCCTGGTGCCTGGGGGATGTTTGCCTTGGCATTCCTTGCCAGTTGTCATTCCCTTAGGGAAGAATTTCCATACACCCACCCACCTGCACTGCCCCTGATATTTATCCCTTGCTTAGGGAAATAAAGATGGGATGGGGGTGCTGGAGAACTGCCTGAACTCTGAGAGGACACTCCTTCCAACACAGAAGAGGAGCAGGATGAGGCACAGGATGGAGACTACTGGGGGAGACCTGAGCAAGAGGGCTGTGGGCACATGGGTGAAGTGCTGAGCTGCAGTGCCTCACCTGGAAAAGCTCTAGGCTTACCAAAAACCCCTCAATTCTTGTTTATTGGACATCCCAGTGTCATTTAATGCTACACTGCAGTGCAGACTACCCCAAATCAGCTTTATCACTCACTGCAATAACAGCATCCTCACAAACTGCCCCTTCTACATATTCATCCTCCAGTCCCTCTCCCTCCCTCAGTTTCATGCCACAGGAGTGGTGGGGGTGGGAGGTGCAACAGGAATCAAAGCCACCCTATCATTTCAATGTATCATTTGAAATTGGGCAAAGAGAAACCTGAATCACTCCCCACAACCTGAGGGCAGTGCTATCTTTCATCCTGACTTGTTCTGCTATTTACAAAAAAACTGCATAATTACCAGAGCAAATGCCACGTCACCACCTGCACCTGCTATGGGCAAGATAGAGAACATTTTTCTGAAAGTAATAATTAAATAAACCCATCCATCAGTCAGCTACATCTAGTTTTGTAGCTTCTGTGTGCTGCAAAAGGAGCAAAACAATGCATTTTTTCAATGAGCTTTCTCTTCACATTTTAATGGCAATTATTGCATGTAAACTAGCTTTTGTAAGAACTAGGAAGCAGATGGATGTGGTCAGAAAAAAAAACACAAGCAAATACACCCACTGGAAAATCAAAAAGATAAAAATGCAAAGTCACTGCGTGTGTAGTTGTGTGTGTGCTGTGAAATGGTTCTTTTTAGCCTCAGCATCTGAATATTCCCAATGGAAATGTTATTATAAAAGACAACAGGTTGTTTCAGCAGAACTGATCAAAGACTGCGATTGCCATTCCAGGCACAGTCCCACAATGTGACTGACAACCCTGAGCAAAGGAATTATTATTTCCCAGAAGCTCACTCTCAAATGGAAAAGCCATCCAGGAAGAGATGGGGATGCTTGAAATCCTGGGAAGCCGTGAGAGGGTTATGAGGAGAGTACTGACAGCATGGAAGCATCTTCTCATCTACCCTTCATTTCCCCTCTGAGCTGTGCCATTGGTGCTGCTGCCAGGTGTGCCAAGCTTGGCACCCCTCCCAGCCTGCTTTAAACAGGAATTCCAGTCTTTCTTTGGGGCTGCAGCAGTTTCCTGGTGCAAAAATTCATCCTAGCCCAAGCCGAGGGGTGATTTGGGTGCTGGACCTTCACAATGACAGGACAGATATTTAATGCTTGGGCTCAGGCATCTAAACATACCCACATCTGTCCATGTGCTTCTTTCTCCATCTCCTCATGATGTATTTTCCTCTCTTCCAAGCTGACACCTGTGGTGCACATTCCTTTTACACTGCAGTTTAGCTGAGAACTGGGATGAGCACCTGGATGGGACATTTGTCCTATGTGACCACTGGAGAGAGCTGTACCTCACTGCTTCTTCTCTGCCAAGGGACAACATTACAATATTAAGCCATTCCACATCAAATTTTGGGAAGTTGCATGCAAGGTAGGATTATGAGGATTAAGGGGGTGGACAGCTCTGCTTTCCATTATGGATTTGCTGACAAAGAATCTGTTGGCAATTAATAGATTAATAAATCTTTCTGTAAATGTCTCATGAATTCCTATGGAATTGAGCAAGGCAATGATCCCAGTTCACAAGCCCACAGAGCACTCTGTGGTATTTAAGGCTGTGATTTGCAACTCTTCTGTTTTTTCACAACTTTCAATGCCCAGAATTTTACTGCAATGGCCCAGCCCCTGCCCACTGTGTTTAGACCACTTGCCAATGTTGTTCTTCGCTACCTCAAGAGATCCTGCAGAAGCAGTTCTTGGACAACTTTGGAAATCTTTGCTTTGGACCAAGCAAAACAAGCAAATCCTGACTTCAAAATGCTGATTTTTATTGCCAATTAAGCCTTCAGAAAGTACTGAAGATTCAGTTCTTGAAACACACTGTAGCTAAGAAGCATGTTTGAAAAGACACCACAACCAAAATGGCTCAAGAAAATTCCAACAGATGGCTCCTACAGGGAAACAGGAAAAACCCTTCATAATCACCTCTTCAGACAGCAAGGAAACAACTTCTAGGAAGGATTTACTTCCGTCCCTTTTCAGTATCCCAGATATTCAGAAACTCTTCCTGAGATCTGCAGTTCCTACTTAAAGAGTAATTTATTGATGTTCCTAAGAGAGAGCGCTTTAATTCACAAAATATTATTCATCAAAACGCTGCAAAAATGGCAGTTTTATTCTGATCCTAATCTATAAAGCTTTTTGTCTATCTTTAAAGCTATGGTTATCTTGAAGTGCTTAGTCTCATATTCATTGCTTTTATAATTGGACAACATAGAACAATGGGAGATTTACTAGTTTATTAAGAACCAAAATGAATGTAATCCAATATCACCCTTTGTTGAAAGCCACCTACAAAAGAATTGCATGAGGATGTGAAATGAATAATCTTTCTTGGTTTTCTCCTCTTGAAATCACTATAGTGCCTTTCCAGAGCATAATAAATGGCAGGATGTTACAGAAAATTACTACAAGTCTTACCAGGTAAACAAGTTCAGGAGATTTTGAGGAACTGGTGCAGCTCATTTCTGACAAAGGTTTGCACAGAGGAATCATTTTTTATTTGAAATTATCCTAATGGTCCAGAATTAAAAAAGAACACCTTAAGATCAACAATCTGGTTCTTGTGCTACACACAACAATGCAGCCATTCAACCCAAACTATTTTTGCCTTTTTCTTACCCATAAAGATGGGCTTGTGCATGGATCAATGTTTTTAAGGTGGGAAAATAAAAATTGCTCCAGAAAAGGTAGGGAAATAAATAGCATTTAATATATAATAGTAAACTAGCAGCAGGAAATTAACCTGAAAGAATTAGCTCACAACATATAAGTCCTCCTCTGCATTATTAGTCCTTTAAAGAGGAGCTGAATGATCAGTGCTGAGCAGGAGTTAAATCTTCAAGGATGAGAGCAATGTAAAAATGGGAACGGTGCCTCTCCATGACATGTCACAGTTTGAACTAAGTAGTCAAACAAACAAAGGGATTTTGATGCCTCCTTTCCATGGACAGGACTAATTTTTCAAGTTCTAAATTCTTTCTAGGTTGAAATGAAGCTGAAAAGACATTGAAAAAAAAATTCACAAATCCTATTTTGGATGAAAACGGGCTTTCACTCTGCAGTGAGCTCAGAAAGTGTCTGCTACTATCTTGGTCTCCTGAAGTCTGCTTCAAATCAGAAGACCAATTTCTTATTTCATTTCAGCTCAGTTCACCACTGTCACTGTTCAGCTACACCATTATTACAACAATTTCTTCCCTGGCCCTCAAAGTGCTTTTGTAAAGAAAGAGAATGGCACTATGCCTAATTCACCCTCCGAGAAACTGAGGGGCACAAAGACAAACCTTTGCTTTCTCCTTGCAGGCTGGACCTTGAGACCAGCAGGAATCATTGCTGCCTGATGCCAGGAGAGGCCTGTGCCCTGCACCAAGAGGTCACCAGGGACTCAGACCCACCCTGGGGTTGGATCCCTGATCACACACATGGCAAGTCACTCGTGTGGATACTCAGGTCCCTGGAGAAACTTGACTCCACTGAGCATCTCTTTAGAGCACCCAATCATTCCTGCATGATGAGAAACTTTCATCTTCAGTAATCTGCCTTTTCCTGGTCATCATCCTGCCAGCTCAACCAACCCTGACCTTGCTCTGTAACTTCTGGGCTTTGTTGTAATGCAAGCAAAAACTGCATTGAGCTACCTGGAACACACCTTCAGGGAGATGTCAAAGCCTTCAGGAATGGAACAACAAAGCAGAGGAGCGATGAATTAATCCTTAAATTTTCCTTTATTTAATGTGGTGTTTGTGATAGGCCTTACTCCTACCTCTCTTTCCTGCACCATGAGCTTGCAGTCTTCCCTGGGTTTGAACCAGTTTGTTCCCTGGGTGAACAAACAGGATGCTGGGGTCCCTGAGAAAGATGGGAGAATTCTCCTCTTCTGCTTGAAGGATCCAGCTACCCACCTCCAGGAGGGGTCTGGGCTGATGCATTTCCAGGGAGCTGGGAAAAATAGATGGGAAAATGTCAGCATGCAGATTGCCACAGCTCAGCTTCTCCCTCCCCATCACCAGCATTGGAAATGAGCACAGCTGCCACTGGGCCAGGGCATTTGAGCCCTTCCCGTGTGGAAAGCCAGAGGGAAAAGGCTGGACTGATGCCACAGGCTCCACTGACCCCAGTGGTCACTGGCAAACTGATCCCGTGGGATCTGCATGCATTTACACCCTGCAGGGTCTCCACCCAGAAATGCCTCACAGGGAGATGATCACTTCAAGCTCTCTCTCACAGATCACACCTAAGAGCCTTTCTCAAGTTAAACTTCACCCATTGGCTTCAAGAAAAAAGAAATGTTATTGTTGGCTCCTCTGCTTTCCTGCAGCTCATGGCAGGGCAGGATGTCAATTGTCACTTTTCTCAGGACTTGTGTGCTCCTCTGCTTTTCCCCATAGATGCTTCCTTATAAAGAGCAAAAAAAAGAAAAAAAAAAAAAGGTAATGAATAAATTGAAAAAAAAAATGCTTGTAGACCCAAAAGAAAGAATGCACCTATTATAAAATAAAATCTCTTTTAGTAGCTATTAGAATGCATTAAAAATATTCACAGTACTCTCCCCTCCAGTTATGTTGCAAAAGCCATGCAAATAATAATTGTGGCTAAGTGCAGTACAGTGACAGTCAATATTGTACTTCCCAAGCTAGCACTCATTATTCTTTATGGAAATAATGCATTTTGTGAAAGATCAAAAGATTTACATATCATATGGAGTGCTTCAGGGAGTGACTTGCTGTGCACTTTAAATGCACAATGTTCCACAGCCATTTAAATACAGATTTCATTTCTCTCTTCTGTGTGATATTAAATTTGAAAAAGGAGGGAGAGAGAGACGAAATCGACTTGGGTACCTTTGTTCACATCATGAAATACAATTTTAATTTGGTTTCGATATAGAAGTTTAATATTTTTATGGGATGTTATTGAATAATCTGCTAGGCTCAGCACTGGCCTTTTCTCAGGAAAGAGATGAAAGAATTTTTTTTTTTTTTTTTTTCCTGAGCACTGCAGGAAAAATCATCTGCTCTTCCATGCCCTGGAGAAGGGGACAGACTTTGACTGTTTGGCCTCCCTCCACCACCAGCTCCCCGGCACTGGAAGGGGCTGCCCAGGCTGGAGTCACAATCCCTGGAGGTGTTAAAGCAACAACTGGACGTGGCACCCAGGGCCAGGGTTTAGTTGGCAAGGTGGTGATCAGCCAAAGGCTGGACTTGATGATCTTGGAGGTCTTTTCCAACCTAAATGATTCTGGGATTTTCCCCTCTGAAGGTGAGATGGGACTGACAGCCAGCCAGAGCTACATTCCTGGGATCCACCAAGGTTGGGACCACTCCTAAAAGCAGATTGTTCAGAATGGCCTGCAGAGCTGAACATTATTTTTGGGTGGCATCTGAAGGGATGATTGAGGACAACATTCTGGGTCCTTCTGGGCCTAAGCAGCAGCAGTGGGAGGAGTTGGGCACCACCCAACAGGAGACCTACACTGGTGAGGGCGAGGAAAATTGTCCCTCTGCCTCCTCTGAAGGAAGAAAAGACAGGCTTCTCCACAAGCAATTAGTCCTTTATGTCTGTGCAAGAAGGAAAGTGTTGCACGAATAGAAAATCTACCCCATTTGTTTGCTTCTGACACATCCTGCATTATTTTCTGAACGAGGCAAATGGAAAACCTCTTTAATGAAGCATAACTATGTTGTGATTAAGGCTTATTCTGTCTAAATATTGACTCAGATAACATTTTCTCAGGACGAACAGACCATAACCCATGACTCTGGCAACAAAGGCAGGAAGATTAACAGGAAAGATGCATTTTCTGGTTGTCTGAAGAGAAGTTTGACATGGCCAAGACAACAGGCAAAGTCTTTGATGATTATTTGTGAGATAAACCCCAGCCAGAGGGGTTTCAAGAGGCTGTAGCTTTCTAGTTCCACTGGATATTTGAAAGTTCAGGGGGAAATAGCTCTGTCCTTCCCTAAGTGGTTCACACAGAGACAGGAACAGAGTGGCAGGAATTTCTGGGAAACTTCTAAAAGTGACAACTTCTCCCATTATCTTGGAGGAAAAATTAACCAAGGACTCTTGCAATCCCTGTTGAAGTACAACCACTGGCTCTTTGACCTTCACCTGCAGGTAAAATCAGAATAAGTCAGGCAAACAGATAGTAATCCTGGCCTGGCCTAAACAATCCAGGAGAAAAACAGGTGGATTGGGGTCTGGAAAACAAAATCTGTAATTAGAGCAGAGGGTGCTTGGAAAATTAACTCAAAAGGGAAAGATAAATTGTCCTGGGCATAGCAAGTCCTGTGCCAATTTGAATGGTGGGATATTTTCTCTTTCTTTCAAAAAGCACAGATCTGTGTTTCTGTAATAAATTAGATTTATTCTCAAGAAAGGTCTTGTTCTGAGGGAAGGGGTGTGAAGAGTTTTTGGTTTAGACATTATTATATGTATTACAGTCAGTTCAGAGAACCAAGCTCAAACAGGATCCCATTTTGTGGAAAAAAAACCAAACCAAAACAAAACAAAAAACCCAAAAACCACAGGAGTGAATCTCTGCTCCAGAAGGGTTACCACGAGGTGAGAGAAGGCACACAAGAGGGTTAGGATTCTACAGTTCTGTTTTGTTGAGATTTCAGACCTTTCCATCTCTGTCTGCAACTAGCAAAGCAATGATACCTCCCAGAGAAGTACCACCTCCTGGGCTAATCAACTTGGAAATATTAATAAATAAACAGAAGAGAAAGGATTGTTTCCCACAAACACTTAACAGGTAAACCTTCCTGGGAAGGAAAAAAGCTCCCTGAGAAAAGTATTATCTCCTTGGTCCAGGGGAGTTTTTGATCATTCTTAGGATTTGGAAATTTAAAGAAATCATGACAATAGATGATGGTGTCAAATAGAAAAGCAACTAAACTGCTGCAGCTGTACAGGCACAGCAGTGCTCTGTAATTCCAGAGTCTCCTGGCCTGTCTGGGATATCACCAGGGCAAGGTGAGGAGTTAGGAGAGTTAACAGGAATTATTTGAGCAAGAATTTAATTCTTTGAGATTTAGTTGCTTATTTTAGTTTTCAAAACTCTTAAAAAGGTAAAATTAACTTTGGGAATACCCCTAGGTCTCACTGTGGACAAGGGGAAGGATTTACACCAGGGTGTTTTTCAGGGTTTTGGCAATTCAGATGGTCTTAAAGGAAAATAAGGAGGGACTGGGAGGTCCTGGACATGAACCTGCATTCTCTGGGCACTTCAGGAGGAAGATTATCTAAAACAGATTTTCATTAGTCTATAACTCCACCTTCTTTCCATTCCTTTTTTCTTCAGTGTTTTTCCATGGTATCATGGAATCATATAGGCTGGGAAAAACCTTCAAGATCATTAAGTCCAACCATTCCTCCAGCACTGCCAAGCCCACCACTAACCCATGTCCTCAAGTGCCACATCTATAGCTACAACACATTTGGAATATTTCCCTATAGAATTCTGCCATTGTATTTCCACCTTTGCCACCTGTCCAGCCCACCTAAACTTTCAAATTTCCCCTCTGTTCCCGTTGTAAACTTCCCAAAGCTGAGCTCTGCAGCTCCAAGGATTTCTAGATGGACAGGCAGAAGTGTCCAGGTTAGCTAAGTGTTTGTAAAAGATAAAATTATTATTCTCTGGGAAAAACCCACAACAACAACGACGACAACAGGGGAGACACAAAATAATAACCCAGCAGATCTCACAAGCCAATTTCCAAAAACCTTTACAGCGGTGCTTTGTCTTCCCACCAGCTGCAGATCCCAGCCCTCATTTTGGGCTCTGCACTGCAAAGCTGGGCTTTCCTTTACACCAGAAGGAACCAGGAATAAAAGAAGCAGGGGAAAGTAAAGGCTGAAATTAAAGTGGGAGAGCAGCGGGAGCGTGGCAGTGGTGGTGTTAATGCTGAAGTATTCCCTGGGAGCGTGAGCTGGCAAATGTAGTGGACACCCAGATATTTGAAATGCAGCCAAATAATTTGGCACCTCTCTAACTGGCACAAAGCAGTCTTAGCAGAGCTTCCTACTGCTGCTGGCACTTCTACAGCTGTCTTTCTTCATCTTGCTCTTCCCACTGCAACAGCTACTCAACAGGTGTTTCCACAGACACAGCGTGTTTGGCAGCTGTAACCCTTCAATATTATCGCTGGAATACATTTTTCTCCCTCTCAACAGCATCGCTTGGGTCCGTTGCCCAGAGGCTGGCATGGCAACGGGGACAGCTGACCAACTGGATTTGGGAAAAGGGGGCTGTGTGCTTTGGGCAGCCAGATGTAGGAGTCAGTAGAGCAGTCGGAGAACATCAAGGCTTGGCATTGCTCTGGAAAGATGGAGTGATGCTTGGCTGAGGTTTATCTGGAACCCATATTCTGCTCACCTGGGTCTTCACTGCTTTTTTCTCTTGTTGCCCCAGGATATCCTGGTCCCACATCCATTAGCAGAACATATTCTTAGTTATTTTCTGTTGATTAAACAGGCATGGAAAACATAATTTCTTTGTTCTCTGTTGTTCACTTGGAATGCAAAGGGCTTTCATATTCTGTGATTTTCTTCATTGCAAACAAGTTTCCCTAACCTTTGGGTTTCCTGTCTTTAATTTTTCATAAGGATTGAGTGTTTGCTCGAATTATGATGGATTTTCTCTGCCTGACCCTATTCAGTCTTCAATCCAAAGAGCAGAAGACAGGAGAACTCAAATCCTACAGGAAACCTGGGAACTGTGAGACTTTCTGACACAGAAAGTACCCAGAGAAATTCAAAGGTGAGACATTTTGGAGTACAGTTCATGAGGACATTAAAATTAAAAAATTATCTTTCTTCTTCCTTTTTTTTAGCTTGCCTGTGGAGCTTTTTGGCCTTTTGTCACCTTTTTGGTTTTCATCTCATACACACCAAGGCAGTCTCAGTTCTTTCAGCAATGCAGTCCATGCTTTGCTGGATGTTGTCTTCTTCCCACTGCACGTTTTCCCCGTGCACAAAACAAGAAAAACATGGTGTTTAACAGCCCCTAAACAACTTTCTTTCCATGGATTTATCTGCTGGCTTTTTGAACTTCAGTGAGCTTTGAGCATCCACCAAGCACTGCAGCCAGGACTTACACCCCTTCACAACTTTGGATGCAAAGAACCACTTCTTCCTGTTTGTTTTGCATCCATGACCCAGTTTTGCTTGGTCTTCCTAAGTCTTGTATTGGAAAACAGGTGGGAAAATGAGTTTCTGACCCTCCCTGCTTCTCCAGCAGCTGTGGTTTCTCAGGTCTGACTTTATGGGTAAGTCCTCCACCCATCCTCCCTTTCCCATGAAGTGCTTGACATGGACATTTAAAATGTAAGTATGGAAATGTCCCAGTGGATGTCCCAGGGATGGAAATGTCCCTTAACTCTCTTTGCTCCCCACATCTCCTCACGTTGGATTCGTCCAGAGGAGGCCATGGAGGTGATTAAAGGGATGGAATCCACTCCTGTAAGGAAAGGCTGAGGGAATTGCTGTTGTTCAGCTTGAGAAGGCTCTGAGGAGATCACAGAGCTCCTTCCTTTGCCTGAAGGGGCTCCAAGAGAGCTGAACAGGGACTCTGAACAAGGGAATGGAGTGACAGGACAAGGAGGAACGGCTGCACACTCCGAGAGATCAGATTTAGGTTGGATATTAGGAAAAGATTCTTGGCTGTGAGGGTGAGGAGGCCCTGGCACAGGGTGCCCAGAGCAGCTGTGGCTGCCCCTGGATCCCTGGAAGTGTCCCAGGCCAAGCTGGACGGGGCTTGGAGCAACCTGGGATAGTGGAAGGTGTCCCTGCCCATGGCAGGGGGCTGGAATGAGATGGTCTTTAAGTTCCTTTGTAACCCAAACCATTCTGGGGTTCCACAACCTCTCTGAAGAGCCAGAATTCTATTCCCAGCCCTCTTCTGTCTATGTTTATGTTGGATGTGTAGACACAGAGTCCCTAACTGCAGGCTGGGCCCTTGAAGAGCCCACGTCTCAAGGTATCTGTGGCACAGAATAAAAGTTGTTAAATCTCTGTCCAGAGCACCACGAGCTCTCACTTCCCCATCAGGGCCGGGAGGCCGCAAGGCTGTTAAAGCCCTCTTCCCACTCTCCCCAATGTTGCCATTAATATGTAAAAGCTTAAGCTTGCTAAAGGGATTATTTCCCATCCTATCTGATTGTAAACTGGCATTTCAATGATTACATGTATCTTTTTGTCATTTCCTCGTAAAACATCTTATTCTTGAACAGCATAATTGGCCTCTTACTAATGTTTAATGAATGATTAAATCAGCATAAATGCAATATACAGCTCAACATGGAAAGCATGTTTACAATCTCCAGAGCCACAAAAATGTATTTTTTGGAATATAGGTTCTAAACCCTTGTAGTTTCCTAACTATGAACTTTCTGGTATATTTCATATTAAATACGTGGGAAAGAAAATGTGAATTTGCCTGTGTGAGCTCAGAAGCAGTTCAGTCACCTACCATTTTGTTTGCAATTCATAACCTGTGTATTAACAACACCTCTGTGGTTTTCATTTAAGTATATTATATAACCTTCCCAAATTAAAAGCCAATTAAAGTCAAATACTTGCAGAGCTCAGGCAGGTAAGTCCTTGTAGAGATGGCTAAGCAAGGACACTTCCTTGCACTGACACATCCCATTAACCACCCTCACAGAGAGACTCCAGGTTTTGCCCAGCAAAAGGAGCAAATGAAGCATCAAATGTGTATCTGAGTGAAAAGAGAAATGGAAAGCTGTTTCTTCAAAGGAGGGAGAAAGATGGGAGGATACAAATCCAGCTTGCTGAAATATGAGGTTGAGAGGAATTTAAGACAAATGGGAATCCTGTGGAAACACGATGATGATCTTAGGGTCACAGATGTAAGATTCATTTAAGAAAGTCCACTTTAATAAAGGCCCCTTAGCTGACAAAAACCTGACCCATAAAACTGGGATATGTTTTACCAGGGTGACTACAGCACTCCAGTATCCTGCAAAAGTGGAAAAGCCAAGTGAAGTCCTAAGGTTTATCTGTCCAGATGTAGCCAATGGAGTCAGGGGAGTAGCACTGATCTTCTCCAGGGTCACTGCCTGAGCAGGGTGCCTCACTCAGGAAAGATCCTCCCATTTCAACAAGTACAGAGAAGCCAGGGAGATGGGAATTTCAATCTTCCAGGAGAAGATGCAAAAACATTCAGCTTTCCCTGTAGAAATATGGCAGGGAAGAGAGCACAACAAAGCAAAGAAGCCTGCTTAGACAGAAAACTGGCGTTAGCACAAGAATGTATCAGAAGAAGCCAAATAGTTTGAGGGTGGAAGTTACAGCTCCCAAGCACTGAGGTGCTGAAGCAGCTCTTTGACAGATGCTGCAGGGCCAAGGAAATGCATGGGTTTAGAGTGATGCTGGATTTGTTTGTGAAGGGGCTGGGGGTCTGTTTTCAAAGCTGCTATCTACATTGTTCAGCAAAAAAGTTTGTCTGCAAGAAGACACCGTGAGGCAGCGTCCTTGGGATGGGCAGAGCATGTGCCAGGCTGCTGGCTGACCAGCTCTCCTAGGATTCAGCTGAACCATGGAATTGTTGAGGTGAGAAAAGACCTCCAAGATCACCAAGTCCAACCATTCCCCCAGCTCTGCCAAGGCCACCCCTAAACCATGTCCCCAAGTGCCTCTGTCTGGAGATTTCCTGAGCTCCCTCTGCACCTCTACTGAAGAAATATCTTTACTGATTCTGAAGAGGAGAAGAAATGGGGGTTTTATCTGACCAGTCCAGTGTGATGCCCACACAAATGGCTTTTCCCTTCTGCTCTCCAACAGCTGTAGCTATTCCTCATGTGCTTTTATGGCAAAACTCCACGGTCAGGACTTTCTGCCCACTGCCCAGCCTGTGGCCTTGTCCATAAAGCCCAGCTGGCAGGAATTCTCCCTGCAGCATCCTTTACCATGGAACCCTCCCATATCTTGCTGCCTCCATCCACTTCTGGACTGCAGCATACAAGGCAGTAAAAAAAGAAGATAATTGGGTGGTCTGTTGTGGTGACAAATGCAAACAATGTGAAAAAACTTAAAAAAAAAACCTAATTAGAATGGCAAAACAATGTCTTATAAAGGAATTTCAGTATTAAAAAAACAAAAGACGGGGAATCAATATTCCATTTTCTGAGGTGTTCCTGTAACACTTCACAAGGGTCACAGCAGCCTTACCAGCAGCATGATCCAACTGGTATCTCAACACTTCATCCAGCTACAACTGAACCACAGACTAAATCTGAGTTTGGCAAACACTTTCCTGGTCTCATCATCTGGTTTATAAAATCACTGAGAATTTTAAAGGCACCACAGGCAGGTGCACTTTTAGCTGGCATCACAGTTTGGATTAATGGAATGCCCTACCCACCAGCAGGAGCAAGTGTTACAGCTCTCAGCAAAACCAGCCTGGATTTATTCATTGACATAGGAGGAAGAAAAGGCAGGCACTGAAATCAGCACAGATCCACCCATTAAAAAGAACAAAAAGCCCAATCAGGAAATGCCAGAGCACAATATTTTAACCAAAATGCAAAGAAAAATTAATCATCAAAACCTTTGGAAATTTCGGGCCAATCTGTCTGATGCTGTCATGACGAGACCACAGCCTGAAAGTGATCCCAGGCTGTTTTTTAAAATGGTAGACAAAAACACAGTGTCAGAGAATGACTCTTCAATAAGCTTTTATCCCTGCATTCCCATCCCTGACAGCTCAGCACGGGGTGCTGTGGCTGCTCTGCTTTGCAAATCTTCTGAGATACTGAAATGTCCAAGAAAGATGTTCCTGTGAGAATAGCAGGTGAAGAATTAGAGCTGAATGTGGGAATAACCAACTTTCCAAGCCAAATTGATGCAAGGTATCTTATTTGCTTTTTATGTAAACACTGGTGAGCTGTTCTGGTATTTTAGGAAAATAATGGTAATAAAACCAGAAAGTAATGCAGTGTCAAACTCCTTCAAGCATCCCCTGATCTGTCACTAAGGGAATCCTCACCAGCCATGTTTGAGGGCTTCACATGAACCGTGACAGTGTCTACTAAGCTGCTCTGTTTGCTCTTTCTGACACAGCCCAGTGGTTTCAGTCAACACAGATACCTGGAGACTGCTGGCTTCAAACATTGTTTATTGAGCAAACAACCACCCTACAGCTCAAAAGGCAAAGGGAGGGGAGAGAAAAAGATGGGGAAGTGTCCCTGTGAATGTGACTCAGGAGGGACACGAGCCAGCCAAGGATATTGAAGAATATAGCAAATATTCTATTGCCAAACCCATCTGTCTAACAAAATAGACCAAGGATAAAATACCAAAACCTAGAACCATGTGTGGACTGGGATGTCTGGGTGAAAATCCCTGCCAAGATGGTGCTTAATTCTCAAGATAATAAAATTCTCTGGATGCTCCAGTTTCCACCCCAAAACTCTTCATAGCACCTGTATTTCAGCTGCTGAGCACTCACGTGGCCACCCTGGTCCTACAGAGCACTGGTGGGATTCTTGCATGGAATATTCTAGAGAGGAAAAGGGGAGGATCTACTCAATCAAAAATAAAAGGGAAAGGACACGCTAGTGGCTAAAATATTCTGTCACACCACACCAGGTTTCTCACATGTCCTGTACCAAACCTGATCCTCCTTGTGTAAAATTATTCAAGATTCAGGGTCAGAGGGAAAACAGGAGACTTCTGAGTGCTGGCAACTTCTTGGTCTTCAGCCACTGTGGTTTAGTTTCAAAACAACTCACATTCAGTCACATCACTCCTGGGGGAGGACACAGTGTTGTTGTCACGTTGTAAAGCCAAACAAAGGAAACAGAGACAGACCAACAGATCACTCAAACTTATTTTGTCCATTTTAGAATGTTTTCCAGGGGTTTACATGTCCACGGGCTTTTGACATGACTTACCTGGAGAGGTACACGGCATGGAAATGCCCTCCTTCTCTGGAAATAGAAGCCAGTCTCCTTCTGTTCCCAACAAACCAGCAGAGCCTGGAAAAGGGACTGGAAATGGAGTGGAGATCACACTTGTGGGACATTACTGTGAAAGAGAAGGATACATGCAGGGAAGCAGAGATGGGCACGAGGCAGAATGGGGGCATGGAACATACAAAACTCATGAAGAAAAGCACTGAAGCCTGTCTGAGCTTCCCTACGTGATGGTGGCTAAAGGCTGTGCAACTGGGGCACCTTTCGTAGTGCACATTAGTAAGGGGAAAATTGTGGTGGGCTTACGTTCTTTTTGTTTTTGTTAGAGCTGGGATTAAAGATGAGAGATGGTATTTCTTGTCTGGACTTAGGTGTTTATTAATTCTTATCTATGTTACAGTCTCACGAGCTGTGAGTTCTAGCTAACAAAGCAAAAAATGGCTTTTACCTTTTTCTTTACAAGGCTTTTTAAGCACAAACTATCTAATTAAGAAGTGACACCTAAATTATTTTTATTTTTAACCTAATAACTAAGAACTCGAAGTCCTCACTGCGGACTTTTCTGTCTAATTACAGGATACTACTTAAACTTATGAAGAAGAAGGTGAAAAAGAAGGACTAGCTAACACTTAAAAACTTCTATCTTACTTTATATATATTATAGAACATTAAATTTTAAGTTTTCTACCCTGTGATATTACACACTCTTATTTAAACTATGCACCCATAATTTCAGAAGGCAGAAAAAAACCCAAGTAGGCAATGGGTTGTGAGAGGGAACCCATTATTCTCCATCCATCTGCAGGGAGAAGAGGTGCTGGCATCCCAGATTCCTTCCTTAAAGGAAGCCTGGGCACTGTTTCCTCTCAGTCTCAGTGTGGTCACAGATGTCACCACTGCCAAGCAAGCTCTGGTAGCTGCTCTGTGCATGGGGCCACCCTGTGCCCCTCTTTCCAGGGAGGATATTCCCTGCTTCCTTCTCGGGGCAGGAGAACTGGCACGGCAGAGCCCCCGCAGATGGGTGAGCAAACCCACAGCTGGCCCTGCAGCTCGTGTTTAGACAATTAAACACCCTGCCAGCAGCCACGCTTCCTGGAAGGGATTGTGCTGTAAATATTCCACTGACTGCTGCCCATGGCCACTAAACACTGACAAATGCTCCTGTAACAAAGGCTTGGGTTCTGGACCTCAAACCTCTCTAGTCCCAAACTTCAGCATTGCTCCCATCAGCTCCCATAACTCATCCTCGCCCTGGTAAGGTTGTTTTAGTGGGATTAGGTCAACACAGCTGCACCTACTTCCTGCAGTTCTTTTTATTCTGTCTGCTTTCTTTTTTTAATTCTCAGCGTTTTATTGTTTCTGGAGAGTTTAATTTAAGAAAAACGCTCGATTTCTGGTTTTCTGGGGTTTGGTTTGGTTTCTTTTTCAAGTCAACAAAACCCCCCACAATCCTGCACCTCCAGTGAAAGGAAAACTTTCCCTGCCAGAATTAAGTGGAGGTGGCAGAAATGAGGATATTTGAACAAAGAAAGCAGGAGTGATCACTACCCCATCGCTGGAGCACACAGGGAAAGGAAAGAGAGAAATGGAACAGCAGCAGTGAAAAATATGCATGCATATTCAGCCCCTTTGTCAAAAAACCTTGTGCTGCAGCATTTCAATTAACAAAGTAGGATGGTTTACCTGATAAAATGCTCCCTGTGTGAGTGTAATTACATATTTATGCCCCACAGAGATTTTTTAATTTCTCTTCAGTTTGTTTGCCTTGAAAGTATTTGTCACTGGAAATGTTCTTGATGTGTAATTTTAAGGCAGGGTTGGCCAAATGTGTAGTTTGTTTTCATTTTAGATTTACTTCACTGAAGAAGGATTGGAAGATAATGTATATTTTCAGCGCAAAGGAAAAAAAATCAATAAGGAAGGTGATACATGAACCAGCTGCAGAAAAATATGCACCCGAGTGCTGCTTCAGAAATTTAAGTCTTTTTTTCTTTCTCTTTCTCTTGCTTTAAATATATTCTCAGGTGCTTGAAACAGCTTATTGTTCTGCCCCTTTCATTTTGTCCTTGCTCCCCAAACACATCTCTTATGTTTCCAGAGAGGCTGCAATGAACAGGCAGATTTTTAATCATTGTTTTCCTATTATTTGAGCCCCTTCCTGAGTAATCCCTGCCCTGGAATCTTGGTGCTGGGCACCTGCCTTCCTCCAGCAAGGCTTTAGAGATGTGCTCGAGCCCAAAGGTGCATTCAATAGGTTTGGAGTTGTCCAAGTCCTTGTCCTCACTCGTTCTGGGCTGGGTCAGGGCTTGGCAGAGCACAGCTCTTGTAAATGCATTGTCACACCTTAGTTTAGCCATAGAAATGCACAGTTAAGGCTTTGGGGAGCAGCTTGAATGCTCAGGGAAGAGCAGAACCCCAGCTCCCATCAAAATCCACCCTGCTATTTTTGGATTTTTTTCCCTTATTTCCTCTGAAGTTCCTCAGGAAGGACAGGGAAGAATCTGAAGGTCAAACCCACACCAGTTTTGGCTGGGGGACAGCACAGCAGCAGGTCACTGCTGGCTGGGGAGGTCAGTGTATCTCTGAGAGGTTACTGGAGAGTTTTCCTCAAGCCACGCAGCGCTTCAGCCAAGGCTTGAGAAGCCACCACAGCATAAACCACGCTATGAGGATTATTCCCAGTTTGACCTTGCAGGAAAGGAAGAATTTTGAGCAGCGTCAGGCGACAAATCCATGACCCTTCCCAAAGACCAGGTATGCTGATGGCACAGGGATGATTCTGCTGGGGCAAGCTGGGCTTCTGGCTCTGGAGGTGACAAACACCCAGCTCCATCTCCTAGGCCCGGGAGCAGTTTCTGACACTGCCATGGCTGAATCCATCTCACAGGCCTGGCGGAGAGAAACGGAGTCCTGGAGCTGGCTCTGCTCCTTCCTCTCCGACGGATCCCTGAGGGTCAGGAATAGCATCTGTTCTGTCTCCTTGAGGATGCAAAAGGCGAGCTCGTGTCTTCCCACTCCCAGGTTGTGTGAGAGCTCCAGGAGGGAGGCTCAGAGATTTCGATTCAGGATTCGACCCCGGCGCCTGCCAGACCGCAGCACTTCCCTGCTGCAGCCAGGATTGTCTTCTCTCCCCCCAGCTGTCCCAGGGCCCCTAAGGAAAAGCTCTGAGATGAAAGACAAAGGAGCTGGCAAAGGCCCAGCACGTGCTCGTGGGAAATTATGTTGGGGATGAGGAAAACGTGCAAAGGAAATACCCAAAATCATAACCCTCCAGCGTGCCATCAGGACAACAGTGCTCTGCTACAGCTCCTCTCAACAGAGATTTTTTCCCCCCCCCGCTTTGGTTACCCAAGAAATGCAAACTTCCTTTCAGGTACAAATCTGGAGCTGCCACCACTGTGCTCTCTCTGTGTTTGGTTCCTGTCCCACTCAAGGGTGATTGCAAAAAGCTAAAAAACCTGATATGGGTTAACATAGAGCAGAAGGAGCATTCTGCTGCTGCACAGGATTCCTGCACACCTTCAAATCATGTGCTACCTTGCAAAGCATCATTGCAGTTTCTTCTCCAGGGACAGGACAAGAGGAAACAGCTTCGAGTTGCACCAGGGGAGGTTTAGGTTGGTGTAAGGAATAAGTATCTTCACAGAAAAAGGTTGTCAAGCACTGGAAAAGGCTGCCCAAGGCAGTGGTGGAGTCACCACCCCTGGAGGGATTTAAATGATGTATGGATGTGGCACTTGGGGACGTGGCTTAGTGGTGGTGTGGCAGTGCTGGAAGAAAATTTGGACTCGATGATCTTGGAGGCCCTTTCCAACCAAAATTATTCTGTGATTCCCATTTCAGACACCAGCCCTCCATCCAAGCAGCAGTGTGAAAATGAGGCACGCAGCTCTCAGGTGCACAAAGCCATGCCTGACCACCCAGACAAGGAAACGAGGGTGCTGCACGTTGGCTTGAGCTTTCCCCATCTCCTGTTATATGGGAAATCTCCTAATCTTTATAGAGCTCCACAGAGTGTTTTGCAAAAGTTTTCCTAAACAAGAAATGCCACTATATGCTCACCAACATCCTCAGTTAACCACTGCAAGCCCAGATGTTAAGCAGTAGACAGATTTTTGAAAAGGGCATGGAGTCACAGGACAATGGAGAATGTCTTCAAACTGACAGAGGGCAGGGTTAGATTAGAAATTAGGAAGAAATTCCTTACTCTGAGCATGGTGAGACACTGCAACAGGTTTCCCAGAGAAGCTGTGGCTGCCCCACCCCTGGAAGTGTTCCAAATCAGGTTGGATGAGGCTTGGAGCAACCTGGTCCAGTGGAAGGTGTCCCTGCCCTTGTCAGGGGGGTGGAACTGGATGTCTTGAAGGTCCCTTCCAACCCAAAGCACTCTGTGATTCCTTGATTCCATGTTCCAGCTTCCACAGGCAGCGTTTGGCTCTGGCCCAGCTGGAGTGCAGCTCCCCTGGCAGGCAGCATCCCAGGGCTGCCAGCCAGGCCTGTGCCACTTGGCAGTGCTACGCTGCAGTTTCTGGAGAAAAGTTAGCAAGCACTGCTGGCCAGGCTGCCAAACAGCCCTGCACCCCAAACCTGCCTGGCCCAGCCCCATCCTGCAGCACAGCACTGTGGGCAGGCATTGCTGCCCCCCACTCTTGGAACCCCTGCTCCTCAAACTCCCGAAGGCATGAGGTGCACACACCTAGTGGGGTTGTTCATGTGAGCAGGCTTTGACAATTGGCCTGCAGGGACAGAAGAGATGTCTGTCCACTGATTGTGCCATCTCCTGAGATTCCTTCTGGCCCTGTGTCTCTGGGATTGCTCAGCACCTCCTGCTGTCAGCGTGAGTTTGTGGTGCTGTTTTCCAGCAGCTGGACTGAGGTCAGGCACCAGTTGGTTGTTGACACCAATTAATTCTGGTTCTAATGGCCCAAATGACCTGTTCCTGTTGCAGGCTAACATTACCAGTAGCAACAACAATAAACAACAACCAAAACAAATAAACAAACCAACACTCATTGCCTCTTAAAATGTGATTTCTGTCTCAGTACTCTTGTAAGAATCAATACCCTCTCTAGTCTAATATTCCAGTGATATCTCACTTATATTATGGGATAGACACCCCACCACACATCCCTCTCAGAAGTCAAGGGCTGCTCACAAGTGCCAGCTCCAATTCTGGCATATTCTGCTTCTTCACCTCAGCTTCTCTGTGCCTTCCTCATCCCCTCTTTTACCCTTAGCCAAAAATGCTCTATCAGGGGCCCATGTCCTGCCTGGGAGTGTTTGAGTGCATGAAAAACTCCACAAGGATATTGGTTTCTCTGAGAGGTCTGCACAGAATCCCACATCTCATCTCAGAAATATCTGCTTTTTTAAGCTATATGGTAATGCACGCTTTGCATCTGAGATTAGAATAAGGCCCTGAGGAACAAAACACTCCTTTCCCTTTACAGCTGACAATGCAGAGCTGATTTTCATGAACTCATTTCCAAGAGATTCGACTCCATTGTTTAACACAGCCATGGTTTCAAGGGAAATCTCCAAAGATGGTTTGACTAAGAGCATTGCCTTTTTCACCTCTGGGGTGCAAGGTTTCACTGGATGATACTGATCCGTGGCCTGGGTGCCCAGAGTGGGGCTGGGCATCCCAAAACAAGCTGGGGGAATCTCCAGACTTCCAACAAACAGCCTCAAAAATCTCGGGGAAAATGTAACAGATCATATTCACCACCTCCCACTTTCTTCATTTCATTATTAAACACTTCAGTGCAATTCTTGTCTTCACTCTTAAGTCATAGTATGGAGATTTAAAAATCAACAAATAATGGAACAACACCCTGAGAGACTGAAAAAGTAAAATAATGGAGTTTTTTGGATAAACTTACAGGGCCTGAAGAATTGGCCATTCCTGTAGGAACGGTTTTCATCTCACCTCAAAATAAAGTTTATATATATATCTATATATCTCTACATAGATACAGATATCTTGTCACCAGCCCAGCCCTTCTGAAGAAACATTACCTTAAACCACAGCACTGACATCCTTACCCAAAACACCATTTCAAGAGCAGAACAAATGGGGCAAAATCAAGGCAAAGTAATGAACCTGTTCTGAACAGACACATCAGCAGCACAGAGGGAAGCTGGGCTGGAACCCCGAGACACATGGACTTGGACTGCCATGTACAGTGTGTTTGCACAGGGTCTGCCACTCTCCTGGCCTGCTCCTGTCCACTCTCTGCTCTGCCACAATCACAGCAGCAGCAGCAGCAATGAATTAAGTTCTTCCTGCAGTGGATGTGGCTATTTCATTTTGGCAGCACGAATGTTGCTAAGTGAAAGCACGTCTTTCTGAACTGCCTTGCTCATGGGAACCATTTAATCATTATAGAGCAATTATAGAGGTCTTTATTCAGTTGTTCCTTAAGTCCTCATTCAGGCAAACCTATTTCAATGGGAACTGTGCCTGAAAGGGACTCATCAAAACCTGACCAGGAAATGGCCAGTAAGAGTAACCGATTTCCAAGAGAGAAAAACTCATGCATTACATCCATAATGGGTAACTTCTTATGAATACACCTATTGAAGTGTGTTATATTCATTAAACTCCATTTGGGGAGGAAGGGTAACCTTCCAGTTAACACAATTCTAAGGGCTGGTGAGAGCTGGGTTCTGTCCCTGCCTTTGACACTGGTGCCCCTAGGACCATGGTCACACCACTTTGCAATTTTACCTTAAATTCAGCAAAATAGGTACTGAACTGGGACAGCAGTAACCATCAGTTTAACTGTATTCATGGGCTGCAGCCCCTGGATTCTCCTTTGCAAAACAGAAAGAGGAGCAGAAAACTTCTCCTATTTTTTTTTTTTTTTTTTCTGTTCACATTTTGAGGCAGGGCAGGTCTTTAATTCTGTGTACGCCCAGTGCATCGCACAAAACATCTTTGAAGGGGGCTGATCACAGAGCAATAATACTAATTGTTACCAATACAAGCTAAGAATGCTGTGCTTTTGTGGCAGATGTCCACCAGGAACTTGACTGAGACCATCAACATTCCATTTGGGAGTTAAGCCCCATTTGAACTTGTCTCCCAAAGCGAGAGTTTACAAACACAATTTAGTCCCTATTTGAGCAAGCACTTTGAAGATGTAAAGTACTAAATTGTGTATCTGTACGTATGAGAGACAGAGACAGAATGTGTAATTTCTTTCTGCATTCAGGGAACACGAGATTTCCTTTTTTCCCCTCTTTTTGGAAGGAAGTTTACTGCTGAGACCATTAGAGAAAATGCAAATGTGCAGACTGTTTGTTAAGGCTCCAGGAGAGAAAGCACAGGCAGTTGTTACCATGAGTATTTCTAGGAAAATGGGAAATCTTTGTCTTTAAGTGTATTTATTTAGCCAAGGAAAGTTTGCACAGCTTGTGGAGAATGGTTTTGGAGGAAATTAAATTTCTGCTGCACCTTCATATCACTCCTACACCTGCCAGTTCTTCCGAGCAGCTCGCGATGTCCTGCACTGACGTCACAGATGAGCTGTTGTGCAACCACCAGATTTTTTCTCTTATCCAAGAAAGACACAACAACCCTACTCCTGCACACAACAGATTGCCTGTTGCAGCAAAACCATAGGCAGGAGACATGAGGGATTTTTGAGGCCAGTTCAAGAAAAATAAAATTACGTTGTATGTCTATATAGGCTGGTGTAGAAGGATCCAAGCTGGATGCAGCCTAAGCCAGGTTTGGTGCAGAACACATTTCTCATTAGAGTTTATTAGCTTGGACATGGCCAAAAGAGGACCTGAGACTGGATAATGGGAATAAGAGTCAGAAAAAAGGGAGAAACATTTGCAGATATTGAGACATTGACTTTGGAAACAGAAGAAATGAGCAGAGTCAGAGGCTGTTTGTACACAACACACCTTTCATGAGAGACAGACTGTGGTCAAACAAACAGCACAGTAATTTAAGGCAATGCAAAATGTTTTGATAATACTTTGCAAATGAAATGTTTTGGTTCTTCAGTTTGAAACTAGTGCTTCAATTCCAAAATATGTTTGAAGTTTAATAAAAAACAAAATCAATTATATGAGTTTAAAAAATTAAGACCTTCACACTACATTGGAATATTCTGGCTAGGGCTCAAAGCTTAGATTAGAGAGATATATTTCATCTACCCTGTGAGCATGGGCACATCTAAGCTGATCATTCTGGGTTCTCTCTCAAGCCACTGAAGATTCAGCCAGGAAAATCAGTGGAGCATAGGGTGCAATTCACTTTTTCTTACAGTAGCTATCAAAATCTAGTCAATCAAGTGGTGCTCTAAAAGCACATTTGCTCCCCACCACAGCACAGGTGACTGGCCCAGGTGTAAATGTCTGCCTGGCACACAGACAGCGTGCTCACTTACTGCCTGTGTGCAGCTGGGGTTAATCTGGCCCAGACCTCTCTGCCATGGAGAACCACAGAGTCAGTAAGGCTGGAAAAACCCTCTAAGATCGAGTCCAACCATTCCTCCAGCTCTGCCAAACCACCACTAAGTCATGGCCCCAAGTGCCACATACACACATTTTTTTGAACGCTGCGGGGTGGTGAGTCCAACACTGCCCTGGGCAGCTGGTGTCAGAGCTGGACATTCAGTGAAGAAATTTTTCCCTGATATCCAATCTAAACCTGTCCTGGTGCAACTTGAGGCCGTTCCCTCTCCTCCTGTCCCTGTTCCCTGGAGCAGAGCCCGACCCCCCCGGCTGTCCCCTCCTGGCAGGGAGGTGTGCAGAGCCACAAGGTCCCCCCTGAGCCTCCTTTTCTCCAGGCTGAGCCCCTTTCCAGCTCCCTCAGCCTCTCCTGGGGCTCCAAACCCTTCCCCAGCTCCGTTCCCTTCCCTGGACACGCTCCAGCCCCTCAGTGCTTTTCTTGTGTTGAGAACCTCATGCTTCCACTCTGCATTTTTCCACTTCAAAACAAAGACCTCTCCCTGACCAATCTCCTTCAAAGTGAGAAAAAGGGATGTATGTGGAAACACCTGATACAAATCTGTAGGATCCTAAAGAACTGTGCTGTGTTTATTCTCAAGGTAAGAAATCTACATTTTGCTTCGGATGGATTTTTACAGCTCATGTGCACACACACTCAGCACTGTGGGGGAAGAAAACATAAAGAAAAGAAAAGCTATCTTCAGTAGAGTGATAACTTATCTTTCCAGTGATATTTTTCCCCCCCATCTGCATTTAAAATGAGTCAGATCTGGATGGAGGAACAGCACTTGCTGCTTCATGTGCTTCAAAAGTACTGCATGTGCTTCTACACAGCTTTTGTGTATGTGCACTGTGGATGTATGAAGGACTTGGTTGTTGTTGTTTATGAGGCCTGAGTGGATAAAAAGGATAAATGTAGTGGGCTCATACAAAAAAAGTACATTGGGATTAAAACCAAAAGAGCATGGGTAAGAACTTTATTAATTAAGTCATCTCCAGAAGAGCCATTCCTTCAAACACCACGCAGAATTAAGACATAGTCAGGTTTCTCAGAGAGCAAAGTTGCACACAGATGCCAGGGGGAGCCAACAAATATTTCTACTGTGTTACCAACCTCACCTAATCTGTTTAATTGTGTTTGTAAATTCATGAGGCACCCAACTGCTTACCCAAATACCTCACTTCTGTGGAGCAGGTCCTAAATTACAACGTGTGGGGTACATTACCTCAAGTGCCAGACTTTGTTAAAGATCAGTCCCTTTCCTTATTAACATCCACTCCTGCAGAGATGGAACCTTCTGTTCAGAGGCATCTCATCCTCACAGATCCCAGTGGTAAACTCTGTGTTTGGTAAAATCACCCTTTGTAGTAATTATATTTCCTAAGCAAAAGAAACCAAACCATGGGGTTTTTTCTTCATCCTGTAGCAAACAGCCTTGTTCTGTTAGATGTAGCCAAAGGAAGAAATGGATATCCAGAATTACACAGAAATATTGGTTTGAAGAAGGGAGAGAGGCAAGGAAAGGGATATTTATACTTGGGAATCCTACTCCATTTATTCTCTGCTGAGGACCTACTAACACACACTCCTGGGTGTGTCTTTGTAGAATGGAAATGGGTTTGTTTGAAATTCCAGACAAGGATGATTTATTTGATGATACATATCCATCACAGGCTTCCTCACAGATAAGGCTCAGAGAGGAATAAAATTCCTCAAACTTCATCTTGATTCCAAGCTCTCCTGATCTCACAAGACACAAATTCCAAAAGAAGAGAGCCCCAAACGAAACAAATCTGAGAGTTAATATTTCACCACAAAATACACTCTCACTTTGGAAAATAACATCCTCCTATACAGAAGGGCTAAGAGACATTGAACTGATATAGAAACCATTGGCTTTCCCATGTCTTTTTTTCCACTGAGAAAAAACACAACATGGCTGGCAGGCACAGAAATAGCTGTTACTCACACAGGGACGTTCTGGGGTTTTTTCTGCAATAAAATTTCATTCTATGCCACATCCAGCAGGGCAAGTTTTCCCAGGCAGCTGGCAAATGCTAATGAAATATTCTCAGTAGTACTTTACAGCTAATTAATCATTCTCCTAAGACAGACCTAAAGGAAGAACACAACCTGGATTGTGATACCTCACACCATCAACATCACCCCGACAAAATTGCATCATTTAATTCATTTTTTGGGTTATAAACACAAGTGTGTGATCACTGTCAAAGCACCACACGTGAAAGGCAATCCTAATTGTGTATTTACAGTCCAGTATAATAAACCAGAAATATTTTTTGAGCACTTTGGTCACTCTGGAGGGACTTGAGAGAGATTATACACTTTACTGCTTGAGCCCCACAGGAAGTTCTTGATATGATGCAGGCTTTAGAAGGGGGCTGATGTCTTGGTGTGCAAGACTGGATATCTGTTTTTTCCATCTGATTAATGTAAGGAATCCACACCCACCCCATCCATCCATCCACAGAGTCTCTCCCTCCAGTTCAGTGATAACCACAGAAATGCTAAACAGAACAAACAAGGATTTACCCTAAAGTAATCTGCAGGTGCCACATCAGCCAATCTTCCCTTCAGATACACACACAGAAAAGATAACACACAACATTTGGCAATCCATTTTTCTGTTCTGTTTCATTACCACCTCAATGGAATATAAATATGTGTGTATATAAATACACACACATATATGTATGTATACATGGAATGGAGTAGGAGGGGGAAGAGTGAAGACACAGGAAAATATAACATTTAAGTCCATATAGTCAAGCTTATTTCTGCATAATCAAAGAGACAAGTAAAGCCAAGAATTTGAAGAAATTCCAAGCTCAAGCCAAACCTGGAGCTTGTTTTCCTTCCCCAAAACATCATTTGACTTCGGGGCATTGTAGTCCTCCACCTTCTATGTGTCCTCAAAAAAATAAAATTGAACTGTGTAATGGGAACAGGTGCCAGCAATAAAGCCTGGAAACTCTATTTGTCCTCCCAAGAAATTGTCTTCTCACTACATAAGTACAGCCTGGTGCTGTCGATAAATGCAAACAGCATTTTGATAAAGATAAATTATAAAGCAGCTCTTTGGTCTCCTAAAAGAGATGAGGTGGTGTGGACAGCTGTTTGGCTGCTGGAGCTACATTTAATGAGATTTGTGCACAAAATTGTTTGCACGTTGGAGGGCTGCATTTCACAATGGCACCGAAAACAATTGGGTGTTGTGGGATAAGTACCTTTTACAGTATATCAAGGTCAAACCTTTTACTTGATGTACTTAACTAACCATGTAAAATATTACATCAGCAAGCCTATGAGGCACTTAGAGATATATTCATATTTGCATAATGTCCTCTGTAAGTTAGTCTGCGGTCCTTAAGGGTGTTTAGAATAACTGCATGCAAGAATATACTTAATCCAATCTCATTTTAGCTTTTGCTCTTTTAAGATTTCAAAATTAATAAATCCTCCTGATACTCCAAATTACCATGAGCTTTTATAAGCATAACTTTGTAACTTTAACCCATTTATGAACATACCCTACAGGCATATGTACTAATGAATAAGAAATAACATTAGAAGTTTAAAGATGGTCTCTTTATGAAGTAATGTAAGAAAATCCTGTTAGCTGGATCAAGTACAAAAGTGTGATTTCTTAAAAATAGAAAATCCTTCACAAAATTACTTGTAATTACAATAACCAAAGGATAAAAAGTAAGAATAGTTTAAGCATTGTGCATTATTTAACTCAGTACATGAAATATGTTTTATGTATATGTATGAAGCATGCAAATAGAAATCTGATCTAAAGTGTGCTTCCATGGCTACAGGATTTCTGTTTATTTATTTATTTTCTATTGTGCTTGATTGCTGTCAAGAACACTGACGGATAAAGGATTTCAAATTACCTTAAACACTTGGTGCTTCCTCCAGTGAACCAAGCTCTTCTCGTGTTTGCCTCTAAGACATCTGGAGGAGGTGGGGAAAACCTTCCTGGTCAAAGGCTCTCCCGGGATTCCCAGAGTCCTCCAGAATCCACAAGCTCAAGACCTACTCTGGAGAATTAAAATGATGATGATGATGATGATGATGATGATGATGACGACGACAATGATGATGACGACGACGACGACGACGATAAAAACCCATCACAATTTAATGGGTCAATAATTGAAATTTCTCCTTCTGCTTGCTGTGGGATTGAAGCAGCACCTGCTGCCTGCCCACCATCAGGAGTCATTACAAGCCACGGGATGAAATGTCCTGGTGATCAAACCCTGCAAGTAGGGCAAGAGAAAGGAGTGAATCCCAGGCACTGCTGCTGATGGCTCGTGGGAAGAAAAAAGGCCATGTGGGAACCACGTGGAAGTGGGAAAGAAAGGTTCATTTTGTCTACCACATATTTAATATGGGCAGAAAATGTCCCAAATAATGTCTTGCTTGCCCCCACCCCTTCCCACTTGAAGTTAAACATTAAATGGCCAAACTATAGGGTCTTCTCCTCTTTTATGATATTATTTATTATAGTTATGATTTATTATAGTAATCCATTTTGTTCTGTTCCCAGATCAGCCAAAGTCACTGTTCTCTTTGCAGAGAATAACTGAAAAAAGGAGGTTTATCTGGTACGAGCAGTCAGTGTGGATCATCAGAGCTGCTTTCAGTCAGTGGAGATGATACTTAGAACAGCTGGCCCTGAGACCCCAGTGTTCCCAGCAGATCAACTCTTGGTTTCCTGAGAGTGGCATTTCAGGATATCAGGAGTGTATTGCTTTCAGGAGGAGGACAGGTGCAAGTCCCAGGAGTCACGGGAGTCACCCTGTTGTTGTAAGGAAGCTGAAGAGTATTGACAGGTCTCACAACAAAACCCCTTTCACTCATCACTCATTGACCTTGGCAAGTTTTTGCCCTGCTCAGTGGAGCAAGGAGAAAATGAATTTAAAGCAATGACAAGGGAGATGTTGCCAGGTGGGTGTTCTGGAGATGCTCCACTGCTCTTCCGCTGGATGTCACCCTGACATTGAGCCCAGCTCTGGACTCTCCACAGACCAAACTGGCTTTGTTCAGGGAATAATGCACGAGCTGCTGGAGAGCAAAGCTAAGTGACTCCTTATTAAAGCAGCCTCAGATAGCCAACAGCCCTTTGAGAAGTGGGATAGTGCTTTGTGCCAGGGATTGATGGGGCAGGATGGCACATAAACAATAATTCCCCAGCCTGAACAAAACAAGGCTGGGAGGGGATAGGTCTGCTGTGAGTAAATCTGGAAGATTTAATGCCTACAGGGAGAAATGACTGATGCCAAAGGACAGTAATGCACATGAGAGAACCTTGATCTTATTTAGGAATTAGAGGGACATTTCAACGTGTACGATCACAGAGGGCATGGAGTTGCCTGGTCAAGTGGACTAGCAGGACAGCGCTCCCTCTTCCCAAGAAAACAAACCTCAGCTAAGATTAAAATGGACCTTGATCTGTTTAACTTCATCACTGTGTGGGTCAGGAGGTGACCTGAAGCTCTGACCCAGGAGGTCTCTTCAATTCTTCAGTTATCAGCAGCACCTTTGCTGCTACCCAGCTCTGCTATGCACTGAGGAAAAGGATTTTGTCAGGAGCACAGTCCCCAGCTGAGAATGAGTGGAGATATTTCTGCCTCCTGGTGTTCTCCTGCCTCCCTCACGCCTGCTGTGTCACAGTCACAACACGAGGGGACAGTTAAACAGGACTCAGGACTGTCCTGGGCTGCACAGTGTTCACAGCACCATAAAAATCAATAATTAGGTTTTGCCACCTAGACCATCTCTCTGCTCTTGTAGTCTAAATTATAGTTTAAATTATCATCACCAAACGTCTTCTCCTGAACTTCACAACCAGCCTACACCAGAACAGGAGGCCAGAAGAAATGGCATGAGACAGGCCAGAGTTTGGCTAAGCCTGTGTAGCTCACACCAACCCCCATGAAAATGACACTTGTACAAGGGAACAATTCAAAAAGAATACTCTTAGGCTCCTAACAACCAATAAATCAATGAATACTCTTCCTCCTGTATGTGACCATGGATTCTGGTGGAGCATTAAATCAAGATCAGGCATCTTCAGACTGCCATCACTGACCTTAGAAAAGCACCAAACTGGAACACAGGAACAGCCAAATAAAGTGAGCATAATGAAATCCAAATTGTAACAGCAGAATGCAAATTCTGAGTGGGACTGAAAAAAGACCAGTTAGGCATTTCTGGGGTGGCCACTCTACAGGCATTTGTCCTTGTGAACAGCCAGAAGATAAAGTAATAAAATCAAACATAAAAATGTAGAGTTCCATGAGAACTGAGAACTACCAGCATGTCCTTGACAAAGGGAAGAAAGGGCAAGTTCTAACAGCAAACAAAAATTTCTAGTGGCTGCAAGTCCAGGAATAAAACTACTTTGCAATAGAAAGATGATGGTGGTGATGATGATGATGATGATGATGATGATTATTGGCTGTTAAGCACTGGAATGGGCTGCCCAGGGAGGTGGTAGAGTTGCCACCCCAGAGGTGTCCAAGGAATGACTGGATGTGGCACTCAGTGCACTGGGCTGGTTGTCAAGGTGGTGACTGGGGTCAAAGGTTGGGCTTGATGATCCTGAAGGTCTTTCCCAACTCGAATATTTCTGTGATCCTGTGATTATTCTCTAAATCCAACAATATGAAGTGCTACCCACAGGATATAACTATTTGTGAGTGCAAAATAATAATTTTGTCCAATGCACAGAGAAAGCATGTCACTGAACCTCAGCCACGTCACAAGTCTGAAGTTATTTTACCACCGCATTACTGAAATTATCAAAGTAGGAAGAGTCTGACATTCCTATATTTCTTAAAGGATGAATAATTAAATTTAATTCCCACGCTGAATAACAGATTTACTTGTAAATGCTCAGACTTTCATTCTGCACTCAGGGTAAGCACCGTGGCTTTGGGGAAGAAACACTGTATTTGCTTTTATATGCAACAGTAAGTTTGAGACAACCCTTCAGCTGTAAATCTCAATTCCCCTCATTTATTGGGCCATCACTGATGCCTCCACAACAGCAGAAGTCAGAGATTTGAGAGTTTTGAAAGGGTTTAGCGACACAAGTCCCATTAGACTCATGGGAACCGTTCCTGTAAATCTTCCAGACAGCTCTAAAAAATTTTAGTCTAAATTCCTTCCTCCTCCTTTTGCATATTTTAAAGAAACAAGACCAGTCCTGGAGAGCAGCAGCAAGTAGAGGAGAGACTCCGTTTTCATCAGTGTTAGCGAGGTAAAACAAGAGAACTGGCTTTGCATGGTGAAAAAGTTTAATAAAAGTTTAATAAAAGGCACTGAAAAGTGCCAAAATGCTTGTCCAGAACCTGTAGACGTCACACAAGGTATCAAGTGAATGAGGCTGCAATGCCAAGAAGGACAAGGCCAGAGAGGAAAAAGCTTCTGCAAGATTGAAAGCTCCTCCTGATCATAACGAGAAAGAGCAATTTAAAAAAACTGAAGAAAGGAAAGGAATTTTATCCCATTACAATTAACCGGGAAGGCTGGATGGAAATGTTTACTCCCAGAGAGCACTATCAGCTTCGAGTGTGATTCTCCTTTAGGGGACAGAAAGTTTGATAAAAATGCAGCACCCCAGTGCTGATTGTGATAAAGGTCCACGGAAGATGTATTTTGGTGGTGATAAGGAGCCGTGTGACCTTGTAGAGCCCCGGGGCTCCGAGGCAGAGACCGGCGCTGGCGGCCGCGCCTCCAACCAGAGCCGCCCCTTCTGCAGAGAAGGCAGAGAAAGAAACGAGCTCAGCTCTGACACAAAACATCTTTTAGCTCAATTACTGTTTACAAACACAGCCCTGCTCCTGTCTGGGGAAGCAGAGCCCAGTTACTGTCAAAGTGGATAATGAAATGGAAAAGGGTGGAAAAGGAAAAAGAAAAAAAAACCCAAACCCAAACGCACCAGAAACCTTTGCCCAGCATCCCTCTTCTTCCGAGCTCTGGTCATCCAACCCCACCCGGAGACACAGCAGGGATTGGCCTCCCAGGAGGAGCAGGCAACATAAAAGTCTGGAATGTGCTCTCTCCTACACCCATCACAGCAAGGCATGTGAATATTGGATTTAGTGTTGTGCTTCCACAGATACAAAATTAGGCCGACAGAAGTCTGGATTCCGGCCCTTGCTCCATCCTGGTGACTTGTGGAGAGCTGGTAGCCAAAAGCATTTGGAACGGTTGTCTCTCTCCAGATGCTGCCATTCATTTCTGTGGGAACAAGACCACTTACATCTAATTACAGTTTCTGCTCAAATTAACAGGACAGAAATGACAGCAAAAAAACCAAAAAAAACCCAACCAAAAACCAAACTTGAAACAAACAAACCCACCCCCAAAAAATTCTCTGGACTAACTGGGAAACTGTTTGCTGTCATGGCTTGGGAAGCAGTTGATCCTTTCAAACTTTTAAGTGATTTTAAGTTCATGTGTTCTGACTGCTCAGTTTGTCTTATTGTTAAAGCATCAGCAAAAGGGAGAGTTTTATTACAGAGGTCCCCTGCTCGTGAAAGATTTGTTAAATGACCATGCAGTCAGCTGTCCCATGGAATTGGGACCATCGTGGCACAAACCACTGTTTTCATTATTAAACCAGATGCCAATTGCACGTTACACTGTTTGCTGTGGAATAGAAGTTCTACAAAGTCACATTTTCCCTGGTACTGCACAAGGACTGGAACATATGTGTGGAGTTTTATAGATGAACAACTCTGTCTTTCCTTCCTTGTGGAAATCAGGACTAATTCCACCCAAGGGTAAGAAAATCTGCAGTTTTCAGCCACCCATGTACAACCCCTTTCTTTGCATTCCATTTAGAATTAGGATCACCTCAGCTGGCCACGGCATGCAGAATATTTCTGCCCTTCAAAGTCCACAGCAGCTGGATTATGTCATCATCACAGAATCAGAGAATATCCTGGGTTGGAAGGGACCTACAGGGATCATCAAGCCCAACTCCTGGCCCAGCACAGGACACTCCAAGAGCCCCTCCAAAATGTGCTGACTCACATCACAGGGGTTGAGTAACTTCGATCTGGCTGGTCCAGTCACAAAAAGGCTGGAAACAGAGAAGAGAGTTGGGCTGTGAGATTCCTTCCCTTAGTGGCTCCAGTCCCATGAGGGGTCTCCTTGTCCTTCTGGTGAATCAAGACCCAATTCAGCTTCTCTCCCCGCCAAACAGCTCATGAAAATCCTTCTGTGCTATTAATCATTATTGATTTATTTTCCTGGTCCAGCCTTGGATAGTTGCTGGCTCTCAAATCTCCATCAATGAGCAGTAGATGAAGCAATTCACACCATTCCAAAAGAAGGGGTTAAATCAACAGAGTTATAGCTTATATAGTCAATGGAAAATTCTGCTCCTTTTTTAAAAACTTCCTCTTTCGCAGCTGACTTTCAACAGACCAGCTCCTAAATTTTCCAAGTTATTTCTCTCCCCAGTTTCACAATTGGGCACAATTTTAAAGTTTTGATAGCCAGGCCCAGCTCCTGACTTGTCCCAAAGGGCAAAGTAAAATCACAGAAACCATCAGACATTTGTTTTGTATGTGCCAGCTGTGAAGGCAGCTGACTACAGAGCAAGAATTTACAGACTGCAATGAACAAAAATTTGACTTTTCCTTCTATTTCAGCAGCAGAGCCCTTAAGACATACCAGTCAAAGTAAAAATCCTTGTCTAGAAATATGGACTTCACCTCCCACTGGACAGACCTTAAAAAACATTTCAAGTCTGAGGTGAATAAAAGAACAGGAGGAAAGGTTATATAATGTGGATCTAGACCAATTTTATGAGAAAAATAGGAATTACCTTTAACTGCAGCTTTTCTTACCTGTCCCGCCTTTCCTTAAGAGAAAAGCTCTCCATTTGCTCTCACTTTCATTTTATGTGCTTTTTTAAACAACTAAGCACAGTTCTTGTTCCCTGGAATTAAACTCACACTGGTAGTTCTAAGAAGAAACCAATACCTATGAACCAGATTTACAAAAAAAAAAAAAGAAAGAAATTTTTATCTTCAAGCTGCTAAAGACTCAAAGTCATTTTGTAAGGGACTAGCTAAATGTTGACTTTCTTTTTCTGGTATTAAAATCACAGAGGATATGTACATGTATTTGTATAACACGGGAACAGGGAACAATCAAATTGAAATCAGATTGCACCATCTTAGTCTTTTCTAGAAAAGATTTTTTTCTAGCCAGATATTAGGGATACTGTCAGTTGGTTCCAAGGAGAAATTCCTGGAATAACAGCCACTAAGTTCACATATTCAAAGCTTTATCTAGAGGGAACATGATAGAGAACATGCAGCAGAGCAGATTTTTCACTCGAGACTCATTCCAAGAGCTGCAAAGCTACAACAGTTTCCAAAATGTAGGACAGAATTCCTCAGGTTATTGCCTTACACACATGTCCACACAGCCAACGATTAAAAATTCACAAGAACATCTTGTCAGACGCCTCAGCATTGGGTTTGCTTCCCAGTCTGAGCCTAATCTTACCTTGAGCATTCCTTCTCTCAGGAGGGAGTGAGACTCACAGTAAAGATGGGACTGGGCAGCAAAGTCACAAGAGTTCAAGTCCTGATCCTGCTTCTGACTTTTGAAGAACTTGTTTAATCCCTCCAAGGTGCAGCTTTCCCTGTGTAGAATGGGGATAATACCACTTGCTTTTGGTTGTCTGTTCAGTCTATCCAAATCCCAAGTTATTTAGGAAATATCTTCTCAAGCATTTACCTCTTGCTTTGTGGAGCAGGACTTCCAATGCCATTGGAGCCCTTAAGCAGTAATAGTGACAGCTGGTGAAATAGTGCCAAAGGAGATCATGGTGTCCAGCTTTTCAAGCCAGGTTAGTCAAAAAACCCTCCAGAATGTTTCAAACAAAAATGTCCCTGTCCTGAAGAACACAGTTCAGCGATGTTACTTTGTCCCAGCAGGATTCATCAGTTAAGAGCTGCTGCTTCTCTCACCCTGGCACAAGGCTCCTGGGTCTGAAGGGATTTAATCTCTGATATGAATCTTGAGCACCAGGAAGGCATCACTGAGGAGGGGAGGCAGTTTTGTGGCTCCTACCATGATAAAAGCTGAACTGTATTGCAACCAAACATTGATGGGCCTGATGGAGAGACTTCAGGATTGCATTCTCTGTCTAAAATCAGCCAGGTGTCAGGACAGGTGATCACAGTAGATCCTGTTGTCTTACAAAACTTTGCCAATCCACTGTGGAAAATTCTCAGCTCAGACTCATGAGCAAGCAGTGATTTCTTATTGTATCAACACACAGAATCCCAGAACGGTTTTGTGTGGAAGGGACTTCAAAGCTCATCCAGTTCCAACCCCCTGCCATGGGCAGGGACACCTTCCACTATCCCAGGTTGCTCCAAGTCCCATCCAACCAGGCCTGGAACACTTCCAGGGATCCAGGGGCAGCCATCCAGGGCCCTGTGCCAGGGCCTCCCCACCCTCACAGGTCATGCCAGGAGCAGCCCTTAGGAAGCCTTTGCAAAATTCTGAGGAGCAAATACCACCCCAAACATTGCAGGCCAGTTGGGGAAATTCTTCTGCACGTGAGAAAAAAGGGATGTGGTGTTTGGAAGAATACAGCCTGCAAATTGTTCACCCCGTTCCGCTAAGCTTCCTAAATGATCTGGAGGTGTCCCAGTTAAGCAGAACTGCAATCCCTATTAAGTGGCACTCATTGCCACTAAGCATCCTTGGACTTACACGATTTCCCTTGTAGATGTCTGGATTAAGTGGTTTTGCCAACTAAGCACCTCCTTTTTCTGATTCAGCGGAGAGTACGGAATCATACATATTTTACCACTTTATGTATCTCAAATGGCATGAAAACGGGCTGGTTTTGTGAAAACTAAAATACAGTTTATCTGTTGCACAAGTTTGCAACACACGTGAGCTCCCGGGGCACGTGGAATACATTTCACCCCATCCATCCATCCATCCATCCATCCATCCATCCATCCATCCATCCATCCATCCATCCATCCATCACCCAGCCAGCCAGCCCGCCCTGCATTGTGTACATAGAGCGGCCTCGCCGTGCACTTAGCCTGGTCTGGTAACACCCTTCTGAGCCAGGAATCGCGTGCTGAACCTTGGTATAATGTCAGGGCACAAAGGAAAAGGGGAAAGAAATAAATAAGCCAACCCCAAATCCAGGCACCTTGAAGCAGAGCTCTGAGAAAACCGCCCGTCTCAATGGAAAATCCTAGGGCTGGTACATTTTGGCGGCTTTCAGAGCGAGCAATGCCCCTTTCATTGGACACTCAAAGCTCTGGAGTCACATCTGTTTGTGCTGGCGTGAGATTGGCACGCTGCTCCCGTGGATGAAAGCGGTGGTGCCAACCTGCTGGGAAAAGCATGGCTTTCAGGATTTTTCCCTTTCTTTCCTTTCGCTGCGAAGATTCTCATGCAGTGCCAAGGCGGCGCGAGAGGCGAGCACGCACAAGTTGTCTTTGGAGGATGAGGGGAATGGTTGGAAAGGAGGAGGAGGAGGGGGTGAGGAATGTGGTGGGGAAGAAAGGCGTAGTGTCTGAAAGCTGAACCTGTCACAGAGTTCTCTCTTTTTTGGTGATGACAAAACAGGTCGGCAAATATCTGGAGCACTGAAGGCCGCAGAAGGTTTGCCGTTAACTTCTGCAGAGGCAGCTCCTGTGCCTTTGTGCCACGTGCCCCCCAGCTTTGGGTGGGAATGGGCCTGATTTAACCTTTAAAAATTGCTTCCTTTTCAGGTAAGGCAGATCAAGATTCTCCTCTCCAGACTGCCTGGAGAAGAGAAGGCTCAGGGGTGAGCTTATTGCAGCCTTGCCCTTCTTGAAGGGGGCTTACATGAGAGGGGGAGAGGGACTTAGGACAAGGGCCTGGAATGGCAGGACAAGGAGAGAGGCTTCAAACTTCCAGAGGGCTGGGCTAGATGGGATATTGGGAAGGAATTGTTCCCTGTGAGGGTGGGGAAGCCCTGGAACAGGGTGCCCAGAGGAGCTGTGGCTGCCCCTGGATCCCTGGCAGTGCTCCAGGCCGGGTCAGACAGGGCTCTGAGCAACCTGGAATGGTGGAACACCTCGGCAGAGGGTGGAACAAGAGGTGGAACAAGACGGTCTTTGGGCTTCTTCTAACACCTCTTTGACCCAATTTAGGCACTGATCAATCAAGGGTTGCAAAGCCAAGCTTGCAGGCCCTTGGTCCCAGCTCATGATGAGTGCCTTGGTGCCTTTATCAGTGGACAGGGAGAGTTGGAGGCCTCTCAGCGGGGCTGAGGAGTCTTTTGCAGCTCATGCTTGATGCAGTAACATTGTTAGGAGTGGGAGGTGACAGAAGAATAAAATAATTTTGGTTGGAAAAACCCCCTAAGATCATCGAATCCAGCTGTTCCTGCAGCACTGGAACAAGTGCCAAGGCCACCACTAACCCATGTCCCCAAGTGCCACATCTACAAAGATTCTAGGTCTGTCCAGGGACAGGGATCCACCACTGCCCTGGGCAGCTGTGCCAGTGCTGTACAGCCCTTTCTGTGAAGAATTTTCCCTCATATCCAAACTAAACCTCCTCTGGCACAGCCTGAGGCCATGTCCTCTTGTCCTGTCCCTGTTCCCTGGGAGCAGAGCCTGTTCCCCCTGGCTGTCCCCTCCTGTCAGGGAGTTGTGCAGAGCCACAAGGTCCCTCCAGACCCTTCCCCAGCTCCACTGTCCTATTTGTACTTCATTTTAAGGTCAGTTTAGATTAATGGGAATTCATGGTGTGGCCCACAATTTGAGTTCTAAAACAGGGTTCATCCAGGAATACGTGTGAGACCCAGGTCTCAAATATGAGTCCCTGAGCATCAAGTGGAAAGCAGGGCCAGGAAAACATTACTACACCTTGGAACAGCAGGAAAATAGCACATGACTCACGAGGCCAGAACTCCGGGAGGCTTTCAGTGCCTTCATAAGGGAAGATTAAATAAAAGCGAAAGAAAAAGAATTGAGAGTTGCAGCAGGACTGAGATTGCAGCTAACCTCATTCTTGTGCCTTGTAAAATATCTGAGAATAATTAAATCTGTTCCTTTTCTTTAATTAGCCTTGTGTCTCATTAGAGCAGTTCACTGCCATGTCTTTATTGACTTGATTTATATCTCCTCCACACCTTTGCCTTCCCTCCTTCACCTAATCTTAACATCTTTCTTTTCCTTCCCTTAAAGCTCTTTATTTTAGTGCTTTGATGTTATATTGGCTTCCCCTTGACGTGTTTTATTTAAAAGAAAAACAAAGACAGAAAATCTATACACAAAACAGAAGTCAACTACATCTTGACAAATCAAGCTTTTAAAAAGTCAGAAAAAGCAGATTTAGAGATGAAAGCTCATTCTTAACCCAGCTTCCTTCTTCAGAGACCTTAATATGATCTCTTTATGTAACTGTTTGCCAATTAATTCAAAATATAATGCAAGCTGCAATTTTGCTTAGAGACACGCATTCATTAGGGTTGGGGAAAGTATATAGTTTTCAGGCTTTGATTGATTTTTTAAATCTCATTGAGACGTACAGAACAAGACATCTTTTAAAGACATCAATTGTCCAAACAGCCACGGTTTATATCTACAAATTTACAAGAAACAGATGGTTTGCACATGGGTGGAAAACAGAGTTATCCTAGAAGAATGGTAGCAGCATTTAATGGGAGAGTGATGACACGTCCTGCTCAAGTTATGACCTACAATATGGAGAAAATAGCAGTTCACCATCACAGAGTTTGCCTTTCCCAACACAGAGAGATCAGATTCCTGAACATGGAAGAGCATGTAAAAGTTGCTCTGGACACTCACAGTTATCACTTCCACCCTCTGGAAGATGCCCTGGCATTGCACCTATGCACGTGGCTTTACTGGCAGACAAATCCCTAAAACAAGCCCAAATTCAAATAGGAAAGGTTTTTTTTCCCCCCCCCACTAATTCAGCCTGAGAAATACACATCTTGAGGAGACAGTGACTGCAGGGACAGAGGGTTCACAGCTTTCCTGATTTCACACCTAAACAGTGCTGCTACCCCAGCGTTGTCCATCTGATCCTCGGCACAACAGCTTGCTGGCATTCTCTGGGATACAAGCAAAGATCATAAGAAGCCATAAGCTGTGGAATATGATTCTGAGGTTCACTGGCATGTGTTCCAGGTACCCAGAGTACTCATTAAACAGGAAAGGGTTTAACTGAGCTCAACAGATTTAATTTTCAAGCATTCCTGAGTGGAATCAGGAGTCCAAACCTCGATGCCTTTCAGATCTCTCCACTCCTGACTTACTGAGAGTGATTTGCAGTCCCTGCCCTGCTTTGCCTCCAACTGCAGCACTGTTACAGAACAATGATGCTGCAGCATTAAGCTGCAGATTCAGCCCAAGATCTCATGAAAAATTGAGTCCCTACCTAGAAAAAATATTGCAGATATCTAAGTCCTGGTATAAACCAAAGTATTCCCTGCATTTTTCACATGTAAGTGAACTGAAACATCAAAACTCCTACCCAGACACTTTGGGCACATCAAGTAAGTCCATTAGTGTATAGAATACTGAAGGTAAAATAAATGCCTCTGAGCTTTATCACCCACAGGATTTGTTTGGAGACCACACCAGCTCAGCAGGCATAAAAAACAACCTTCAGACCCTACCACAGTTCTGAAATACATGACAAATTATGTTAGAAAGGTACAATGATACCTCTTCTGACAGAGCTCTCTGAATGTGGCAGGATTCAAACTCCTTGTGCCACCAGATCTCAGGTGACACAAGCCAGGCGGAAAACGAAAATCTGAGCAGCAGATGGGTGAAAGAAGTGGATTGACCACGAGAGAGGGGTACAAAGCAAACGAAAAGAAGAAAAAGGAAAGCACGTGGCTGTTGGGTGAAGGGGTCAACAGCTGGCTGATGAGGTAGGAGAGCAGCACGGGGCAACAGCTCAGCCCTGCAAGAGTATCAGACACCAGATTACAATTTCAGGGTGCAGGAGTCTGCTCTGGGCTTCCCACTCCATGCAGAAAAGTATCAGGGAGGTGATCTTAGCATACGAATGATTGGATGCCAGAAAACAACCTATTTCACAGAGTGCCCTGTGCTGTCCCAAATCTGATGCTGTTAGAGGCTCTGTGAAAATAAAAGGAAAAAAAATCTAAAAATCAGCAAAAACAATGAAAAGATGACAATATAGATGGGTTCCTCAAGGGTCCCAGACAATCAGGATCCCAGCCCTGTCCTCTTTGCTCAGACAAAATTACTGAAGGGAGGAATTTCCTCTGTGACAGAGCGTGCTGGAAGCATGCCCAGGCCCACCACGGCTCCATCCCAGTAGTTCAGCGTGGAGCCCCCGGTGCTATTCACAATCAAGAGAGTGAATTCTATAGCCCCCTGCTTCCCCCTGCCCTGCTGGCAGCCAAATTCCTGCACTGGCCTTATGCAAATCCAGCCCAGCCCCCCTGCTCCCCGCTCCTGAGCTCTGTGCAATATTTTATTGAGCTATTGTCTCTCCAGGACAGTACAGAAAACATCACGTATTTTTCTCTGCTGACAGTCTCAGGCCACAAAGGAAAATATCCCTGCCCTCTCAGAGGAGGTCTGCAAGCACACAGCACGTGCTTAGGCCCCATTGCTGGTGCCACAGTCCCACGAGGGCTGGCACACCAGTTACCATCCAGGGCAGCCTCTTTGCCCAGCTGGTGCTACCCCAGGCATTGTCCCAAGAGTGGGGTCCCCTTCCCAGCTGGCTGTTGGCTTCTCCAGCATCCAAGGGGCAAAACTTTGCACCCAACTCCATCCAGCCATGGGCCTGTCATGGTTTACAGGCCTAGCTGTGCTCCCTGCAGAGGGGGTTCTGCCACTGGGGTTCAGACTCTTTGCATGGGAAGGCTCTGCAGAGGGATCTGCACAGGCTGGGTCAGAGCGAGCCCAGTGCTGTGAGGTTCAACAAGGCCAGGGGCTGGGTCCTGCCCGTGGGTCACAACAGCCCCTGCAGCTCCAGGCTGGGGCAAGAGTGGCTGAAAACTGCCCAGAGGGAAAGACCCTTGGGGTGCTGGTGACTGAGGCTGAACATGAGCCCAGGTGTGCCCAGATGGCCAAGAGGCCAATGGCACCTGGCCTGGACCAGGAAGATGTGTCCAGCAGGACCAGGGCAGTGACCGTTCCCTGTGCTGGACACTGGCAAGGCCACACCTCCAATCCTGGGGGTCAGTTTTTTGCCTCTCACAACAAGAAAGATGCTGAGGGTATGGAGTGTGTCCAGAGAAGGGAATGGAGCTGGGGAAGGGACTGGAGCTGTGGGGGCTCAGCCTGGAGAAAAGGAGGCTCAGGGGGACCTTGTGGCTCTGCACAACTCCCTGACAGGAGGGGACAGCCAGGGGTGGGTACTGGGCTCTGCTCCCAGGGAACAGGGACAGAACAAGCTGAAACAGCTTCAAGTTGCACCAGAGGAGGTTTAGGTTTGATGGCAGGAAAAATTTCTTCACCAAAAGAGTTGTCCAGCCCTGGACAGGCTGCCCAGGGCAGTGATGGGGTTCCCATCCCTGGATGGACTTAAAAGCTTTGTAGATGTGGCACCTGGGGACATGGGTTAGTGGTGGCTTGGCAGTGCTGGGTTAACAGCTGGATTCAGTGATCTCAAAGGCCTTTTCCAGGCTAAATGAATAAATTATTCCCATGGCATGAGGCTCTTCTGGGATCCTCTGTCAACTCCAGGAGCTGGCAAGTGTGGCCAAAGCAATCACAGAGCTGTGCCTGTCGAGGCAGTTCACTGGTCTAGCAACATTTTCTTTTCTCCCACATGACAAAATAAAAAGCAGGAGAGAATTATTTGTCAGCTCAATCCCTGTGTTAATCTAGTTGCAAGTATAATGTGATTTCCCTCCTGCCCCAGTAGTAGGTATTGCAACACCTTACATATGGATCATTTTAATCTAATATAATCTGGCTGGCTAGAAAGAAGGTTTCCCTCCACCACAGCTGCTTGTGATTAATGCTAAACATACATGCAAAGCTTCAATCAGCAAGAGTGTGCATCTTAGCTGCTCTGCATTTGGTAAATCAACAGTAAACCCTAGAAAATGCAGAAGATGCTGCAAAGCTTTACATGCTTAAGTTATATCCAGCCTCCCCCCCCCCCCAGATGCTTCCTCTCTTTGCCATTTCTAATGTACTGTGATTTATTACTACTTTTCTTTAAGCAAAATTGATTTAAAAGCTGCTGATCGCCGGAGATAAGAAATGTCAGCTCACCTCTACAAAAAACAAACCCTGGGCAAATACTCATTAACTGTTTTGTCCTCTTCATTTTACATTCACTTGCGGCAAACTTCAGCAAGAGGAGAAGCATTTCTGCTGGAGCTGAGATCAAGCACATATGTTATAATAAAAACACAAAGCCAATAAGCTATAGCTTTTTATATCGCTATTAAATACAAACATGTATTCTTATTTTACTATAATTATCAAACTAGGATTAATATAATCTTGTATATTGCTTCCCTTCACGGTGAATTAAATTATGTAAAAAGTCTCCCACCAGTATTCTTACCCAGCAAGAAACATTTTAATTGTAAATTTGCCTTTTGGAGTCTTTAAATGACACACACACACACATGCATTAAAAAAGGCCACTACTATGGAAGCTGTGTATCCACTAATCTGTAAATAGACTCCCAGTCCAGGACTCATCTCTGAAATGTGGCATCAATTGCACAGGCTCCCATTTAGTTTTAGTTGAATAAAGCCATACTAGATACGCAAATAACATCAAACTTGCCGGATTAGAAAGGGGCACCTCATACTCTAAATCATGATTGTCAATCATCGCCCAGGATTAAGGGATATAGTTTAAAAACCTAAAAGCAAGCACTTCCTTTTAACTTCTGCCTACTGTGCATTTTGGATTATCGCCCAGAAGCAGCATTACTTGAAACAAGGCTGCCTCCCTTCTGCCGCGGCCGGGAAGTGCATCTTTGCCACCTCCTCACCTCTGCTTGGGGGAAAAAACCTCTCAGCAAAGCATGCAATTTAGATTTGAGATCTACTGCTGACTGTGATTATATTTATAACTCGCTTTTCACAGAAGAATGGGGGGTTATTTTTGGCTTAATAAGTGCTTTCTGAACACAGTCCCCATTCTTACCACAAAGATGTAAGGCAGTTAAAAACCAGAGCAGCTGCTCTGTTCTTCCCCAGAGCTGGCAGCCTCCCTGAACCACGGACTTCCTCCTGAAGGGTTTTGAGGGAATTACCTGGAATGCATTTCACTGTGCTCCTAAAAGCAGAGCAGCATCCCTTGGGTAACTCACCTGTCCTGCTGCTCACTGGACAGCCAACACTCAGCCTTCAGCTCTGTCCCCCACCCCTCCCTCCAGCACTTTTCTCACCTTCCCCTGGCTGAGCTACAAGTTGTGCAGAGTGAGAGTTGCCACTTGGAAAGTCTCTCCTTGGCTGTCAGAAAAGACCATGGGATAGGGAGATTTGGTCAACAAACATGAACACTGAGTGTGTGTGTCAGCCCAGGGAGCTGAGCTCAGGACTGGGACATAAACCAGGAATAATTTAGGGGAATAGTTAAGAGAAGTGGCTGCTGTTTGGGCCCCGACTCATAACTGATCACCTGATTTTCCAGGTTTGTGGTTTTCCTTTTCTGATGTAAAATTCAGGTCATTTTGGGGCTTTTGGTTGTTTCTGCCCCACAAGTGTGGTGCCAAGTGTGGTAGCTGGACCTGCAGGTTCTGTTGGAGAGCTGGACAGGGGCCTACAGCTGTGAGACTGGATCCAGGGAGAGGAGAAAGCACACAAAGAGTGGGGCAGAGAGGGAACCTGCCTGCATAAACCAGGACCTGTTTGCTCTGTTTGAAGGCATTTCCAGCCAGCATTCTGTGTTTCCATTCCTTTGGCTGCTACCAGAGACAAAACACCCCCCATCCTGTCCCATAAAATTAGGATTAAGTCATCTTACACTGCTAATCAAAGCCTTTTTCAAAATCAGTTTTCTTGGAACACCTTTGTAACTGAGGTGGTCACCAGAACCTGGGGACAAGGGTCATACCCTCACTGATGTAAATTCACAGCTGCACTGACTCCAGCTTCAGTTCCAAAATCTAAAGGAGTCAAAGATCTTGCCCCTGAGGTACAGTTTATGGCTGCAAACTGATTTAAGAAAATATACACTGGTTCTTTAAGCAAGAAGGGGAAAAAACTCAGCTAAGGCTAATCTTATCAACATATAACCTTTTAATCAGATTATTGAAACAACATGTTAATTTATGAAAAGTTCAGCATTCTATTAAATTGCAAACAACCTTGTGAATTGCAACCCAACAGGCTTCTTCATTGAATTCATGCAGCCACTCCTGGCAAAGGCATTCCAAATTTGAACTTAATTAATATTCCTACTCCTGGTTTCCATAGTTTCTTTTTAAACATGAGTACCAGCAGAAACTGGCAGTAACTTTACCCATATTCTCAATAATAACCCCCCTCTGGCTGTCAATATGTATGAAAGGAAAAATTTTTTGCATACCCCAAACAGCCTGTCATTTTCCTGTCTTTTGTCAAAAATGTGTTGGCAACTTTTTTCCCCTCTTTTTTTTGCTTACACAGCTTAAGATGCTTAACTGTTTCTCTGCTTGGGTTGTAAGTGAGGCACCTTCCCTCCATGGAGTATTGACCTCAAATGGCAGCCACATTGCAAAAAAAAACCCAAATTTCACACAGAGGTATGGGGGGGAAAGCTCTCCTTGGAGAATCAGGAATGTAAGTGGCTAAAATGCTTGGGGAAATATTTAACATTTTCCATCCTTGCTTAGGAACTTCAAAAATTAATTGTCTCCATCATGCAATGAGAACCTATTACTCTAAATATGATTTAAAGCTATTTTTCTATTCCTATGCAAACTGAATGTCAGAAACACAGACCAAGGAAGCCTCACTCACCATGTGGACAGAAAGCAGGAGAGAAGCACAGCACTGAATCCCACTTGGGCATGGAAAAGGAGGAAAGAGACATTCCCAGCAGTGCCCTGCTTCCACAGGGATCTTTCCAGAGGGCAAAGCCCCTCTGCAGCTCCACAACACCTCCCTTTCTGCAGGATGTGGTCCCCAAAACCATCTTTCACTGCTCACCAAATGAACCCCTCATTCCTGGTATCCTTTGACTTTTAGGGAGTATTCTTTGTATTTTGTGTTGGTACAAGAGGAACATAAATATCATTTGGGAGGGTACCCAGAGAGCAGAATTCTTCCCCTGAAGAATTTCAGGCAAAAAATCTGCATAGCAAATCCACCCTGAGCTCTGTGCTGCTACAGGACACTGTAATAAAGATTAATCCCTCAAGCTTTGGGACCAGTGACTTCAGATTTATGCCTTTGGACTTCTGCACAGGAATAGCCCTGGATTACTTTCCATGGGGGGGCTCAGTGTCTCTGTTTCATCTGGCCAAGCAAACCCCAAGTATCTCAGACAGTGCCAGACTGAACCTCTCTTAGAAGCAGAGTTGTCCAGGTGAGATGTCAGTGGTGGCAGGTAGAAAGTGACTTCACAATTCCCTAAATTAGGGACTAAACCTCAAGCTTTTTCCTAAACTGAAACCAGTAGGTAAGCTCAGGATCTTGCCATGGATATATCCAAACTGATTCTTTTCTCTAATTTATCAGGAGGGTGCTGAGACAGTGGCACAGGTTGCTCAGGGAGGTTGTGGCTGCCCCAGCCCTGGAAGAGTTCCAGGCCAGGTTGGACAGGGCTTGGAGCAACCTGGGATGGTGGAAGGTGTCCCTGCCCATGGCAGGGGGTTGGGACAAGATGGTCTTCAAGGTCCCTTCCAACCCAAACCATTCTAGATTTCTATTAATTTCTCAGGTTGGCACATCAGTTCCATTTTAACCAAAAGTGGCCAAGGCATAGATTAAAAAAAAAAAAAAAAATTCTCCAATAAATTTTATGCAAAAAGTTCAATGCAAAGATCAGAAATACAAATCAGTGCATCACCAAAGGCAGGCTGCAGAGTGAGCTCAGCAGCAATTTGTTGTTTATCCCATCTGTTGACCAGCTGAAATGTGTGAACTGGTGTCCAGTTAGAAGAGATGCTAATATACAGATGTGCCAGATGCTGAGTGTCTCTCGAGGATCCACAGCACACACAGCCACTCATCCACCCGTGGGACAGCACAGAGGGTGCTCCAGAGGGATTTAAAGGAGTTCAGCATCACAGAATCATCTAGGGTGGCAAAGAGCTCTCAGGTCACTGAGCAGAGGGAGGAACCTGTTGGGCATCATTCTGCAGCAAACCAGGCTTGGTTTACTCCAGTGTTCAACACAGTAAAAGTAATTAACACCCTCCCCGACAAAACAGGGTTTAGATGCACACAGACAGTAAATCAGGTCCTGCACCTGTTTTGGGGCTGTTGAATGCAGTGTTCTTTATGACCTGAATTCACTGCTGATCCTGCTTTAAAAGAGGGTGTGGGAGGACCAGGTGACTTCCTGAGGTGCCTTTCAACCTGAATTATCCCGTGTCTATCCTACATCTGGGAACTCAAGCAGCTAAGTAAGGTGAATTTTCCACCTGCAAAGGCTACACTAAAGAAAAATCCAAGTGATCAAAGATTAAACTCACAGATTCTAAACTGGCACAGTGAGTCTACATCAGACCCTCAACAGGTACAGGAGCAGACAGTGATGCCAAAACCCAAATAATCAAACATTAAACACAACAAGGCAACCTTGGCCCGGTCGTGACACCTATTTCATTCCATCAAGGCTGATGTCAACCACAATTTCCAGGATTCTGCAGGATAAGAAGCCTGCCTTCAGGGTACCACAGTGCAAAAAGGTGATGGCTCATGCTGTCATTCCAAATTCTGCTGTTACATTGAGTTCAGTCATCAAGGCTCTGCTAGCTGTTGCCTCCTGTGTTGCCAGACGGGGAAACTCAAAGCCACCTGCAAATCAGGAGGGGACAAGATGACAAGCAACTGTTTGACTGGTGAAGATCCTATTCTTGGAATAGTTCCTGCCTATCCTGCCAAAAATGCCTTGGCTGAGGAGTGTGTGGTGGCTTGGGAGGAGGGATGAAGAGAGGGGAGGGAGTGCTGAGGATCAGAACTGCCTCCAGGTAAGGTAGACCCAAGGCAGAGTTGAAAGAGAATGGCAGGTCAGATGGAAGCACCCTGGGAGAGATGGGCATCCAGGAGGATGTCCAGCCAAACCCAGGATTTTCTTCAGGAGATAAATTATTTCTCCTTGATGTTGGTGCTGGCCTTCAGCTTTAGAGACTCTCCAACTCAGGGAACTGGTTTAAAAAAAATTAAATGGATCGGGAAGCCCAAGTGATCCTTTGATGGGGCAAAAAGATGTTTTGTGGTTCACAGTTCACAACACAGAGAAGGGCAAATAGGATGGCTGGAAATAACCTTCCATGCTGCACAGGGGAAAAAAAAAAAAGTCTTTTAATTCTTCAGCTGCACTGGGAAGGGCAACAGACATTATTTCTGTTATGGCCTGATAAGCCTTAGCTAGAAATGGATCCTGGAAAACAAAAGGGTGAAAGCAGTGAGGACATATGAGGGCAGGTCATAACCAGAGCCTTGCAGGAAAGCAGGCAGACATGAGCTGCACCCTAACACACTGCCTGAGCAGCTCTGAAATACCAAAAAGCCCGAGAAGCCGCTCCGACCAGACCCAGCATTGCAAAACTCCACCTATGAGAGGAAGTTCACAGTGGAAAAAGAATCAGGACAGAGACGTGCAAGGAGAAGAGGAGAAAGCCCATTCCTCCCAGAATGAAGCCAGCCATGGAACAGATGGATGGCATCTGCAGATTGCCCAAGCTGCAGCACAGCTGACGGAGCGGCGGTAGACGAGCGCCCAGCCCGAGCGCAGCGCACGGGCAGACAGCAGCTGCCACTGCGGCAGGCAGAGCTGGGACCCGGGGGAGCAGAGGGACAGGGACCTGCCAAGGACCAGCAGGTGTGCAAGGAGAGAGATGCCAAGCAGAAGGGAACCAAGCTAGAAGAAAACTCATTTTGTTTGAAGCTAGCCGGTGTTAGATTAAAGAAATCAAAGACTTGTTTAGAGTAAAGCAAGGAGAAATAAAGGAAGCGTTTTTCAGATTTCAGTCCAAGCCTTTTGTCCAGTTTAACCTCTTTTCTCTTGCTCCTCCATTTGCTTGTTTTCTTCATCAGTCACAACAGAATGGCTCCTCCAGAAGAGGCTCATCCCTTGGCTTTGTGATCACCAAAGAGACCAAGATCAAAGCAATTCAGGAAGCAGTTTTCATGCCTGCATCCCCCTAACGTGCTCCTTCACACAGCACTGCCACGGGAGATAAACCCCTGAGCAGTGCCATGGCAGCCAGAGGGGCTGTGCAGTTTTCTCAAAGACAATTCCTGCACACAGAAAGGAAGCATTTGCCTGCTATCAAATTCTCTGCTCTCCAGTCTACCACCAGACTTAGCAGGGAAGCAAAGTCATCTCGAGGTTCTTCCTGTTAACGGGGAAGATGAAATCCAATGAGCCACACAAGCTGAATTTGTTAGACTGTTTTCAGGGGTCAAATTAACAAGTAGCCATGGCTTTCTTGGCCTCTACAAGTAGGTGAGGTTATCTTACTCACTAGGCATCTCATTTTAGCTGGTATAAACAAGTGCCTTGCATCCCTTCAGAAGCGATGAAGCAACTGAGACTCTTCTAGGAAGCAAATCATCTGTCCTACTTTAGCTCCACGCCAGGATGAATCAGACTTTGAAACAGATCCCTTCTCTCTTAGTCCATGATGCAGAGAACCAGCACAATAAGCACAGTGGCCAGTTAAACTCACAGAATGGCAACTTGGTGATCAGTCCCCCACGATGTTACCATGCCTGGGGAACTGCTGCACTTCTGCTTCTTCTGGCTCCAGTTCTGTCTTGTGTGGCAGTGCAGAGTAGCTGTGTTGTCTTCTGCAATCTTGTTCCATCACAGAACTGGCTCCGTTCCATTTCCCCTTGGAATCCACATAGTTCAACATCCAAAAAATAACTACCCACTGAATTCAAAACAAAGACTTTAAAAATGTTATGTCACTCTCCCATAGCTTCCTCAGCACATCTAGTTCTTTCTGTGTCTATTTTGTACAGGGAATGCTCAAGAAGGAGAGCTATTCCTTGTCTTTTTTGGCATGAAGCAATTTTCTGGCACTGACAATTAAAAGCAAGTACACTCCAACTCAAAGCTGGAGACAAGTGTAAGAGTGTGTGTGACAGCAAAATTGACATTCATGCCATTTTTTTTTAAATCAAGTTGACAGACTCTTAGGAATTTCTAAGAGCAGACATTTCCTGAGCCTGATTAGGACCTTACTGAGTCCTGGAAATGAAGCCCCAGGATGAACTCTCTTCTTTAGCTGACATTGCTGTTGATTTCTGCCCTCGCCACGTGACTGAACAGCCGAGCATTGGTGCTACCATTGAATCATTATTTCCTGCCTTCTCTCTTTCAGCTTGGCCCCTCACGTTGCTAAATGTACCATTTTTCCATGAAACCAGGCAGAAAACTGCCCATCTTCCTGTTCCTTACCTCACATGGTGGGTCTGAATGGAAAACACCAACATGGAGAGAACTACACGTTGTACAGAGAATGGCTCTGGCTTTCCCAACAGAAACAAACCACGGTTTGGATCATATCACTGCTGCACAAGGAACTGTCCCTCCAGTGGCCTGATCTGAGGGTGCCTTCTGGAATAATGTCCTAGAGGGAAGCTGACAGCTCTTTTTTGCCCTCCCCCTCTTCCCTTCACACAACCAGCAGCACTATTCTTACAGGATTGCTGTTTGTAAAGACCAAATAAAGTCATTTCCTTTAAAGCAAAGCGCCTTCACAGTGTAAAGGCTTCAAAGAGACCTTTCCCCATCTTGCAGGGACTACTACCTGAATCTGTATGGTTTTGTTTCCCCAAAGTCACTTTAACCTATTTTTCATTTTTCAGAAAAGAGGAGTTTTTTCTTCCTAACAAAAGCACCACCTTAGCACCCCTCTCATAAAAAAAAATTAAGTGCTATTAGCTAAAGACGCTCTACTGTCTGCTCTGAGTTATACACCAGTCATGGTAGGTTTTAATTTGATTAGTGATTGGGCTAAAAGCAGCTAAATAAAAATTATAATGCCCAAGAGCCACTTAGACTTGTTCAGACTCTTTAAATACCAAATCCCTTCAGCAACATAACATTATCTTTATAGACAAAACTGAGTTTAAAAGTATAAATCTAATTGATCTCAAGTGCATTGGAATTACTATATTTAGGCATTGGATTATGTACTACAGAAAGCCTCATGCTATGCAGGCAACAAAACTAATTGTGGGAAGACAAAGGTATGTGTCTAACGTGCTTATGGACTTTTAAAAATTCATATTTCCATTGAAGCTGGCAAAATTACAGCTGCTCACACCAGCAGTGAATTTGGCACTGTGCCCTATATGTTGAGCAAACATAAGCCAGCTATTTCTGGTCTCCTTCAGAAGACCTGGACTTCAAGCTCTGCCTCAAAATTACTATTTAAGGCTTTCACTGTTGCAGGAAGAAAAAGTAAATTAAAAAGCAGCAAGTTGACTCTCAACAGCTAAGCAAGACTTTTCTTCTCTTTAGTCTCGACTGGGGGCTCAGTTCACGCAGACATTTATGGCAGATGCTCTGACACTGAAGAAGGATGTCTTTCCACATCTAAAGGAACTTTTCAAATGTAAGATGCTATTTCAGAATAAAGGAGTTGCCTAGACAAGAGGAAGGAGCAATCCATCCCCACGGCCACTTCTGAGATTGATATATAGCAGCATATATACAAAAAAACCCCACATATACAAAACAAGGGTACACAAATGGAGAGATTCACTAGCCCAGTTGAACTTGTGTCTGGCTGGTAAGGAACATTCTTCTAAAGCCTTCAGATGGATGCAGGGATTCTGGCTGCTTTGAACTGCTGCTGCTTGCAATTTAGTTGCCTCCCTGCAGACAGATTTCCCCAGGAGGAAAAAAGCAGCAAAATCCATTTTCCCCCCAAATACAATCTCAGATCTGCATGTCAGAACAAAACAATTGTCAAGAAACACTGGCAGACAACATGATCCAAGATTACAGAATTATTTTACTTGGAAAGGACTTTAAGTATCATCTCATTCCAACTCCTCCCATGGGCAGGGACACCTTCCACTATCCCAGGTTGCTCCAAGCCCCATCCAACCTGGCCTGGAACACTGCCAGGGATGGGGCAGCCACAGCTTCCCTGGGCAGCCTCTGCCAGTGTCTCACCACCCTCACATTATGAATTTCTTCCCAATATTGAACCTAAGCCTGCCTTCTGACAGTTTGAAATATTCCTCTAAAACTTAGTGGCTCATCCCCATGTAGCATTTCCTGCTTATCCCAGAATGTCTCCTCTTGATGCTTCTTTATAAAGGGAGATGCCTTCACTGGTTAAACAGACCAGAGGGGTAACTAACTTTACCCTCAGAGGCTTCCAAAAATGTATTAAGAAGGGAAAACAACAAGCAACATAGCAGAAGACAAAATAGGTCTTAAAAATAGAAAAAAAAACCAAAACACCTGAGCTCAATTTAATTCAAGAAAATCCACAGAAGGAATCCCACCTGCTACAAGGGGCTGGGCTGGGTCTTGGAGATTTTATTTCAGGCTTTTCCCTAACAGGCTGGAGGGAGAAGGGAAAGGATTTGGATAAGAAATTCCATGGAAGAGCAAGAATCTTTCTAGGTTGAAAGGTGTTATTTCTTTTTTTCTTAATGAGAAATTAAAACCACACATGCGGGGAAACAAAGTTAAGTAAAAATCTAGCCCAGCTTTACACATTTTAACAATTCACTCTGCTGTCTGTAGAACACAGCAATATAAATATTGCTATCTCTGTTAAAATGAATTATTGACAATTTTAATACATGTTGCACAGTACATATTAATATAGAAAAATACATGTTATCAGCAGTGCAATGTTGACCATGTACTAATCCATTCCACCTGCTCAAATATTAGTGCAAATAATTATATATTTGTAATGCATCATTGCTGTCTAGTTTGAATCTCTGCCTCCAGAATAAATGTCTCTTCTCTGAAGTTGTTTGCTATTATGAGTAAAATGTTATATATTCATACTCAAATTGACTTTGGGTGGATAAGTAAAATGAGCAACCTTCAAAAATCCACTTGCCTAAGACTTAGCAAGTCATTTTAATGAATTGTTTACAGGAAAATGGATGTTGCAAAAATGTTTCAAATGCAAGCTGGTGTTCACTGGCTTCTCCACAATGCTCAAACATCAGTTAAAGATCAGTGGAGGGTTCACAGAGACCATCTGCAACCCTGGTGAACCTGAACTGTTTATCCTGTTGGAATTGGTTCTGGACACATCTTCTCTCCCCAGTCTTTTTCTTTTGAAGAAAAGAGGGGCCCTTGATGAGGCTGAACCCCTGACAGAACAACAGCTCCTGTCCCCAACAGATTGATGGCCACCATGGAAAAGCAGCTGCACATCCAAGACACTGCCAGGGCTCCTCTGGAGTTTATCCTCTGGATAAACCTCCCAGGATAAACCCTTGGGATGGGGCTGGGAGGGGCAAGGGCAGCCCTGAGAACAGATCAGGTGGGGTCAGGGTGAATCCATTTCAAGGGAAGGGTGTGGTGCAAACAGCCTCCTTCAGGGAGGAGAAACAGCCCCAAAACTTACAGAGCCCCACTGTGCACAAAAAGGGGACAAATGAAAGGGGCCAGCACCTCTTAGTCTGTTCTCTCCTCTGTCCTTGCTAAATCCAGGTCTGAGAACAACAAAACACAGAGTGAGGAGCTTTCAGCAGCCACTGCTGCTGCAATGGTGGCATCCCAAACCAGCACTTCTGCCTTCAAACTCTGGATTCAGCAGCCTTGCAGATGGTTTTGGGTTTCAGTGGAAGGAGAGAGAGGTGGTTTAACACTTCAAGAAGAAAAATTTTAAAATACCAACTTTCAAAGAATGCTGTGAGGTTGGAAGATCAGCAGAACAAGCCAGCACTGACAGCTGTGGCTCTCTTGAGGTGCTCACCCATGCTCTAAAATTACATTAGTGGGGTGGAACAAGTCTGAGCTACAAGGAGACAGGATATTAGGGAAAGGTTTTTCACTGAAGGGACGGCTGGTCAGGGCAGGCAGAGAATATGGGGGCTGGCCCCTCACAGCAGGGATGAGCTGCTCAGCTGGGACCAGGACAGGCAAGGCATGGCAAGGGTGGGAATTGCCACAGCCTGTGGCTCAGCCATGTTCCAGCCTCAGCTCCAAGGTCTTCTCACTCCACAGAGGAGAAACAGCAGTGTAGATGAGCAGGATTTGGGACTGCTACAGGCAAGCCTCAGATTTAGTTTCATCCCATATCAGGATGAACTGAAGTTACAAATAAATAAATTACTAAGAAAACTTCAAGTATCAAAACAAGCAATTTTGATTTAAGCTGATATCAAAGATACTCTTCAGAAATGGCTCAACTTAGTGTTTCAATGTTCCTTTCCTGGCACGTTAACTAAAGGTTAAAGCTGAGATATCTGAGTTTTCCACAGCTGGCCCCTTACACGAACCTTCAATGCAATGTACAGGTCAGGGCAGAGGAGATGGAAACAGAGACCTGCAGGGATGAGAATTTGGGGAAGGTAGAGGGAAAAAGGGGAAAGGAGCTGTACTTCTCCTACCAGGCTCACGTGGATGAAGAAACACCAGGTAATATGTAAAGGTCTCCAAGAAGCCACGTTGCAAAGTTAAGGATTTTTCCCTCTCTGGCAAAGTGGTATCAGAGGGGAAGGGATAGTGCAGTCCTGAGATCTGAAAGGAAAACAGTGCACAGGGACATAAAGCTAATAGAATAAAAGTAGAAACCAAGGTTTCCACACACACTGAGGGCTGTATTGACACAGGGCTGTGCCCCACACAAGAGAAAAGACGACAGGCAAACACAGCTGCTTCCCCACTGCAAGATAAGCAGAAGATGTGGTAGAGAAATCTCCTACCACCAAAAGAAATTAGAATGGAGGGGGAAGAAGACAAGCAAAGCACTGAACGTAACTGGGCAGGAGATCTGTCTCCCTCCCCTCCTTAAAACAGGTGTAGAAACACCAGGAAAGAACAAATATGAAAGACTACAACATGCCAGCCTTGATGCAGAAGCAAAACAAATCTGTCTCCATTTACAGCTACCACAGAGGAAGTGGTGGGGAGGAAATAATGCCTAGAAAAATCCAGCAGAACATAACAAGAAAGGTGCTCCTACCTTTCTGTTGTCCTCTGGAAGAGAGCTGGTGGCTGGCTGGTCCCCCCTGCTGCTCCTGGGACAAGGGCAAAAGGTAAGGGCTGCTACCTGCATTTAAAGTTGGACAAGCAATTATTTAGGTATCTGCTTCTTTTGTACAGAAAAAACTCATAGCCTCAAACTATGAGTGGTTCAACTCAAGTGCTAATCTGAATTAAGACAATTATTGCCATGAGAACTTAATCCAAAGAGCCCCCTCCTGCTCTGGAGTTTGTCATGACACCCAGAACTGAGAATGTTTACTGCCATGCACATACTGGATTGGAAAGCTGGAACTTTGTGTTTTGCAGGACAGGACAAGGTGTACCCAGCCCAGGAAGGGACTCGAGGCACCTCACTCTGGCCAAGGCACTTTGCAAGACACAAAATCTCCTAGAGGACAGAGCAGTCAACTCAGGCAACACTCCATCACACCACCAATGAATGAAAATGACTCTGTGATGAGGAAGATAAAACTAAACCCCAAATCCAGCCCAAGAACTCTTACAGAGCCAGGATAGCCCGAGTTGCCCTCTGCCAACACCACGCCACCCTCAAACCCAGCAGTCTCTCACCTTCCTCCAGCTCACTGTGGTCTTCACAGAGAATCACAAGCTCAGCTCTGGCCAATTCTCCTTCCCTCCACTGAGGCTGCACCTTGCTGATGCATTTCCACTCCGTGCACTCTCACATCACTACCTGTCCTTCACAGCAGACACACACTGGGTTTGGATTCTCCTCCTGTGGAATCCCAGTCTCCAGATGAATGAACAGCTCCACAGCCAAGTATTTTAGCCAGCCCCTCTCCTCTGGAGGCTGATTTAATTTCAGAGTGGGATGTAGCTGTGGAAATTCAATGCCAATTGAATTGAAACCTTTTTCTCCCAGGTTGATGTGTGTCAGGGTTCCATCATTCCTATTCTAACCTCCTCCTTCATGTCTTCTTCATTTAAAACTGCTCCTTCTCCATAACCTTTTTTAGTTCATGTCTTCTTCATTTCTTACCCTCTATTTCTCTATCTTGTATTTCCCAGCACTGCTGTTTCCCCTTTTTTTTTTGCATTATTTGTGAAGGATTGTCACAGAATTCCTTCCTGCCCTCTGTGCACACGCCAACAGAACAAAATAGCAAAGGACCTTGATAAATTACAGGACTTGGAAAAAAAACACAGCTTCTTTTCCAGCCTACAACAGTTTACTGCAAAGCCATTTTCACCAATTGTAGACAACATAATTACACACACACACTCTCCTCCTCCCAGGTTTGGCTGCCAGCCTGATAAATAAATGCCTATGTTGTAGGAGGGAACATTAGACAGGCAATACTTTAACTCATTATATGAACATTAAAAGGCATATTTGTATTTTAGATACTATTTTATTGCATTCATAAGCCACTGGAAATATTTTTCTAAATTATATGCTATAAGAGCTCTAAACTTAAAAATGTGTGAAAATTACAGTTCCCCCACCCCATCCCAATCCAACTTGTATTATAAAATAAACTTACTGACAATGCAGCCTTCTCCAGAAACACAAACTTTCAGTGTGTGCATGGGGAGGTTTTTTAAAGGAAGGAGAAAGCTCACACCAGTGATAAATTTGGTCAGTAAAATTACTTTTATTCTTTTTTTCTTTTTTTAAATAGAAGGGCTTATACAATTGAGTATAAATATCTTTGAGGAACATGGAAATGAAATGAAAAAAGTATCTGGAAGGAATTCTTTTTATTGAGGAAGAGTTTACATATCTAAGTGTTCACCTACTTTTTGCTGCCTCCTGTTAACAGGCATAATGGAAATATTGCACTGAGCATATGCATGGAAAACACAGCTAATAAAGCAAGGAATATGGTAAATACATTTCATACAACCTTAAAAAAATTCAAACAGTCATACAACAAATTCTGAAGCACTTCTGTGATCTGCAATCCCAAGATGATGTTCACTGTTCTGAAGTGTTAGCAAATTGACACTTTGATTTTTTTTTCTTTTTGTAGAAAGATTTTGTATTGGTTCATAAAACCACAGCCTTAAAATTGTTGGCTTTCAGTTACAGAGGTAACAGAGAGGTATCATCTGAATTCACATCAGAGCTTTTGGAACAAAAATGGCAGCAGTACAAGCAGGTGCCTCCTCCAGTGTCCAAACCCCTCTGTGGCTTTGCCACGGCCAAGGAACAGAGCAGAGCAGCCAGATTCCCTGGATCCTGTGAGCCAGGCTGGCATCCATTCCCTTGCTGACTGACAGAACGCTCCCCTAAATCCAAAATGAAACAGGAGAACCCCAGCTAAGCAAGAGAAGTCCCAACAGGTCTTGTCAATATTGAGCCCACCCGGGAATTCATTAAGAGAAGAGGAAAGTAAAACTCTCTGACCAACCCATAAAGTGAATGGACAGAAATGCTGCTCTGGAGGTGGGAGATAGAGAAGTTTCCATAACGTGCTGAGCCCACGGGAGAAGGAACATGTTAGAAAGGATTTGTTCCACTGCAGTTCCAACCTGGTTTCCACAAGAGCCCACTCTGAAAAAAAAGGTCTATTTACAACAATTTCCAGCTGCTTGTGGAAAAGCCACCCCAGATGTGGCTTTCAAACAGCACTGTTGCTTCAGTTCACTGTACACACACTGTGGGTCCACGTCAGGAACTCCTGAATAAACCCTGGAGCACAACAGACACAGAGCAGCCTCTGTCCAATACCAAAGCTATGATCAGTGGAAGAGCAGCTTTCACACACTTCAACATTTTATATTGCTCAGGCACTGAGGATCAATTCTCTTCAGCATGAGAATTTGCCACTCTAGGTTTTTGCTGGAGCCATTCCTGCCACATAGCAAAAACTGGGCTACATTTTATCCTTTCACTTCGTTAGAATTTGAATTTATTTACATACAAAATAAGACAGGAGAAAAAGTTCTTTTATAGTAACCCAACAATGGGCACCTTCACTTGTAATAAGGATGCCTTAGGCAAGGCAGCTGCACTTACTTCAGGAGCATATATAAAATTCAGTGTGCTGGTATCAAACAGAAACAATAATGTCAGATCATACAATGCCAATACATTCTAGTGGGCCCTTGACTATTAGGTAAAAAAAACAAAACAAAGCCAAAGAACCAAAAAAAAAAAAAAAAAAAAATCCCAAACTTTTCACCACTTTAGTTCTGTTTAGAATGCTACACAATGAATAAATTACGTCTTTCTGGGATAGTGTTTTACTCCTACATCTCAAAGAAATTCCAAGCTAATTAATTAGAGCAAGAAATTACATTGAGCAGGATAACGTTTTAAATGAAAGAAATGACTTAGAAACACCAATCAAAGATAATTTGATTATGATTAGCTGTGCTGAAGTCTAAGTCATTAAAATTGATGAAGAATGTTTTTACACTGGTCTATTCTATGTAATCCATTACCTACGCTATGCTCTGTAGTTCAAGTCTAACAAATGGCATCTGATAATTCAATATTGAAGACTAAAATACTTTCAATGCACCATTTGCTCTCCTACACCAACATGTTTCCAATTAAAAAAAAAAAAAAAATCAGTAGCAAGTAGATTTGTGAAATTCTTCACTGGGAGAACTTGAGCTAACATGAAACATCATCCAGATTTTTACCTGCTCGCCTTCTACATGGTCGGGTTTAAATATGGCTGCTGCTTTATCCTGAACAGTCACTGTCCCACAAAAGTTACACCCATGGTTGGTAAGAAATAATTCCCTGTGCTTTCTAACAACTGAGGCTGCCCAAAGGTGCAAGGTCTCCTGCCATGCTCTCAGCTGAAGTGGCGAGCCAGACGAGCAGACCTGTAGTCGACACGCAGCTGGACAAAGGAGTGAAGGATGTTCTTGTCCAGGTTAGCAAGCTGTTCTCCTGAGCAAACCTGCTTCAAATTATCTGGGGCTACAACCAGAAGGTTGCAAAGTGCATGCAGGGTATCAAAGAGCTGTAAGACCAGCGCAATCTGTGGGCAAGAGGAAACAAAGGAAAAAAACAGACATTAAATTAGACTTGCTTGAAGTCTTGTAACAGAATATCCATCTACGCCTTCAAAACTCTTCCTCCCCAGAGAGGATTTACAACCATCACTCCCTCCTCATGGACAGGCTCACCTTGAAGTCTTTGGCACACTTCCTGTACTCAGCCACGTCACAGATGGCCAGCATTCCCCCCATGCAGCTGTAGGAATATTGCTGTAGGTGCTCGTAGATGAGGCGATGGAAACGAACCCCGAGCTCCATCAAAACCGTGTCCACATTCTTACCATCCATGGAATTCCTGATCTTTTCCACCTGTTTTCTAACATAGCCACACACTTTGACACAAGCCTAGATTAATAAAAATAAAAAGAAGTAAGTAAGAATTAAATAATCTGCTTTCTTCCACATCATAGGTTGAACATCAGTTACTAACTTTGATTAATCTGGATGTGTTGTAAAGTTTATTCTCCAATTAATAATCTTCCACATCTCTTTTAATTTGCCACACAAAGATGCAAAAATGCAAGTAGAAAGATGGATGCAAGAAAACACTCAAGTAAGTTATAGTTCATATCAGTTCAGAATAGAACATTTTAATCTGGATTTTTAATTTAGTGATCCACCAAAGGGGTGTGTGATTAAAAACCTCTTGTGAGTCACAATTATAAATCCAAATTAACAGCCATACAGGGATTTTCACCCTTCCCATAGAGTACCACACCCTATGTCCTACTGCTGCACTTTTCCCATTCCCACCTGGCTGCAGGCATTCAGGAAATTCTCTCACTTCTTCCCACTGAGTTTGTTCCCTACCCCTCCCTGCTTTTTTCCCTAATGTGAACCACCCCAGCAGCTCCTAGGCTGGGGTTCAGACACACTCACAGGAGAGACACCAGTGTGCAGCAAAACATTCATGCTGTACCTGTGATGCTTTGCCATGTTCCTGCCATTCCGAGAGGAAAAAGCACCCAGCAAATGGAGAGTGTCTGATAATTGATTTTCTGAACTGCCAGCTTAAAGCTAATTATCAGCTAAAAGCCTTGTTCCAAATTTGGGCCTCTTGGGAGGGGAAAGAATGTTCCAGTTCCTCCAGCACCCACTGATTTGTGTCTGACACTAGATAAAAACTACTCATGTTCCTTTTCAGCTTGAGAAAATAGTCCACAACAGAGATTGGAGGTGCTTGGTGCAAAAAGGAAGTAAATTAAGTAAATAATTGTTGTCTACTGGGAGTTTGGTAAGGAGCATCTTGTACCTGATAGCACTCATGAGCTGGGACTTTGGTTACTTACATTTGTATACTGAATCAAAACATTGTTTTCATCTTCTGGTTTGAAATCTGTCTTCTTTTGCTCTGCAGCCAGGATGTGCTTCATCTGTCCAATCATACAGTTCAGTGTCCTTTAAAGTTACAAATACAGATTGGGTTTTGAAGGGAACTTCTTCATTTCCTTGACTTTTATATTTATATATACTGACAGGATTCTGGACAAAGCTAAGCAGCATAAAGCAATGAGGGGAAAAAACCCAGCATCTAACATTCTTCTGCAGAGAAGATCTGCTTTATTTTATGTAAGCAGTTAGAAAAAGGAGCATCAGCAGAAAAAAACCCTAAAAACTCTTTCCTCCAAGTTCAGTGCCATGGAGCAGAGCACACAGCCTGCTGGCCTGCTGCTTTTAAAGGGGACACATTAATTGTGAGGTAATCCATTCAAATCCAGCTCTTCAGAGAAATTGGATAGCATCCTTCAACACAGAGAGAATCCAAAAGAAGCATTCCAAGGAGTTTAGCAGAATTAGATCACACTGCATATTAGTCAGAAGAAAGCATCAGAAAACACTTGGAAAATGAAGGAAGGGTGAGGGGGAAGAAAAAACCTCTTCCTCTGCCAGAGCTTGGTATTTCTCTTGTTCCCAGAAATCTAAGGGAGTTTTACAGCACCAATTATTTCTCCTTTATAGGATTTATCTGTTCAGAACATTATCTGAGGTCAAGGCCCTGCTTTCCTTCGAGTCCAAAGCAGAGGTCAAACAGCAAAGCAGGCGACAGAGGCTGCAAACCTCTCCCAGTACCCACCCTGGCCAGGAACATCCCCCTGGCTCTCTTCTCTTCCCCTCCCCTTTCCTTCACCCCCTCATCCCCCCAGCCTTCCCAAAGAAAACTGTCAAAGACATTCCAGGCCTTGAAGGATTCAAGCTGGGGTGGGGTAGAGAAGAATACATGTGTCCAGAGAGGGAAAAAAACTCCTTTTTTTCCTATGCAAAGAGCTCAGGCTTGTATTTCAGATTTACTTCGTTCCAAGTCCACATACCAACAGAAATTTAAATGATATCTTGCATTATCCTCAATTTCTATTTGGAATAAATACTCCCAGAAGGCTGTTTACACAAAACACATACTGAGAGAAAACCAGTTGAACTAATTCTGTTTGGCTAATAAATCACTTTTACTGAGGTAGATAATTGCTGTGAATGGTTTTCAAGAAGCTGCACTTGGACTTTTCCAGATTGGATAAAGCTGAAACCATCAACATTTCGAAAATTTGCTTTATTTTTTAAACTCATTCCTTTAAGCAAGGCAATCAATTCTCAACAGCATCAGTGGCACCACAAAGCAGCATGAAACATCCCCACAAACACATTTTACACGTAATGTTCATCTCAGAACTAATCTCTCTTTTTTGTGTGCTGAAATACAATTTTTTTTTAATTCATCATCCACAAACCCTTGAATGTGCTGTCTTCTGACAAGAACTTGTTCTCCTAAGTCTTTAAGAGATTATTTAACACAAACATATACAAACCATTGTAACACTGATGACTGACCTGGATCTGAATAGATCTAAGCTTATGGTCTCAGTGCTTCAACTGCTTCCAACTTTGTGTTTAAGCCTCTAAGGTCACCTGCAGCAGGAGCAGCTAAAATCTCAATTGCCACCTAACATCCCCTATTTCCATCTTCTCCTTGCACTTGCTGAAAATAATACACCAAATCAGAAGTAGGGCATCACACAACAGCTCCATTTCCTAATATTAAGCTCGTTAGTTTATTATTTTCCTCTGCTGCAAAACAGCTGTGATTTTAATTTGCAATTTTTATAGCTATCCCCTCATTTTTATTCTGAGAAATAGAAAAAAGATTAAATGAGTCACAACCTCAAAGCAAGTCAGTGTCAGAATCAAAATTATTCCAGGTCTCCAGACTTCCACGACTCGGTCTAATCCATAGCACTGCACAGATCCCAGCAAATCATTTAACCTATTTTTGTCAAACCTTGCTCCTAATGGAAATCCTGCAAGTGCTTAACCTATTTCAATCATCATTTCTCCCTCTTCCAAAGTAGAAAAACACCAGTTTGAGACAATAAGGTAACAGTGAATTACTGCACTCTTTCAACATAAGCAAAATCCTTTAACATCCTTCCAGAAGTATTTATGGGTCAGAAATCTGCCATGGAAAACATGACCCTCTAACCACACAAAATCTAAATTTCCTATGCACAACAATGTATGTTTATCTGTTGAAAAACAATTAAAACATTCATTTTGAGTTCAGGAATAATTGATACTTAAAAGGCCAGTTAACATATATCACAAAGGTGTGGTTTAAAAGATTAAGAGAAAGTTTTAATCTCTACTTGCCTATCAATGCCCATATCCAGCTTCACTTCCATTTGTTCTATGATATCCTTTTTCTTCTGAAGGCATTCAGATAATTTAGGAGAAGAACTGCAATAGTATAGAAGATGTGTGACAGTGTTAATATATCAAAACAAATTTATCTGCTGGGTTGCTGCTTCCAACAGCATCTAGTGAAGATTTCCCACCCCAGCAAACTCCCTTGAGTCCCACCTGGAATGCAGCAGCAAAATCTCCAAGGAGCAACATGTCTTTCCTTCCTATCTGTATTCCTGGAGCTCACCCTCTCCCATTTATTTCCAAAGGAACCAATTTGTTTAAACTTCCCTTCTTCCCACTCCCACAATAGTATTTTATCTTCCACAATATCAAGTTAAACTACTCCAAGCATAAACTCCTCTTAACAGAGATGAGAAATGAAAAAAATTGCTTTCTTCACCAAAAAAAAAAAAAAAAGACCAGAGGAAATGGTAATCAAAAGAAAGGTACCTGATCAATGGCATCAGATGATCATTGAACTGCTTGTCAAATAAATGGAAAATAGTATTGGCCTGGTGGACAACATCCAAGAAGTAAAGGTTTGCATTCTTTGAATCAGAAGAGGGAATGCCTAAAGCAAAGGAGGTTTCATTAGAATTGTAACAATATGCAGTTCTTATAATTAGCATGATGACTTTTTTAATATGCAGATTTTTTCCATGCATGTTTAAATCATGGGCTTAGCGTTTCAAAAATTTACCACGGTGCCATATATAGAATTCTTCTCGTAGCTATGTTGGTAATAAGCATAAGCACAGAAATACCTTACTGGTAACATTTCTGAAAGCAAAACAGAGCAGTCAATTTAAAAACTCCTTCAGAATGTGAGTCTGATGCTGTCTTACAAGACAGGTTCTCACTGTCAAGATTTTAACTTGTTTAAACGAGCAGTTTTCTTATTTGCTGTCACCCTAAGCTCACAAATATACAAACAAGCACGGAATTCCTATAAACATTAAGATTCAATACAAAAATATTCTCCTGTTATGACAGAGAATACAGAGGTAGGGAATGCTGATGTCCCAATTTCTGTGATAAAAATGTTTCTAAAGACAGAAGCACGTTTCCATCTGTGCATCAATTCCCCAAATGAAAGTTACACTTTAGAAGCCATTAAATGTCAACCCCCAAAAACACAAAACAGATTTAATTTAACCAACACAGCCTGAACAAGGCCAATCAATAAGACACAGCAAAGATCATCTGCACAGAAAGGCCAAGGAGATGAAATGCTCAGGAAATATTGTACTCACCAGCAAGGCCTGTTTCTAATGCATAATCGATGTGTTCAGTACATAAGAACTCTACAAGCATAGAAAAAATTCTGAAAGCATTCTTGGGTAAGTCAGAGGGATCAGAGAGCTTTAAAGAAAAAGAAAAAAAATATCCTAAAGGTCAGTTCTACCTGATTTGAAAGTTTATTGGATATTGCATAGGAGATAAGCTTAAAATATAACAAGTATTCCAGAATAATTGGAATTTTACTAGAAATGAAAAGTATCCATACAGAGAATTATTCAGGAACAGCCTATAATATCAATAAACCCTTCAGCATTTACAAGTATAATGAAGCTGCCACAGGATGCTACAATAAGGAAAAGCATTGACAGTTTCTAATGATAATAATAAAGAGTTATAATAGAAGAAGATATTAATTAATAGTCCTTACAACAGTTTTCCAGATGCAGTCTCAGGAACTACCTAACCTGCAAGCCACTGGATGCTGGGAAAATGCATACAGAAGAGATTACTCTATGCATACCCTGTATTTTTATTCTTTTAATACTCTCCTGGCACTGGCCACAGTTAGAGCAGGACACTGGGTTAGCTGGACCTCCAGTTTGTGTTCTTTTAGCACTGGAGCAAAAATAATGCAGCTGAAGCTGGGCCACATTTAGCACAGTTCAGCTGGAGTCAATGGAGCATGAACACTTTTATTAAGTGCAGCAATGCCCACATTTACACTCAGCATCTGCACTTTGGTGAGCTGTAAGCAACGTGGGATTTCAGACAGCAACCTGTCAGTAAATCCCTTTTCTAAAGAAAAACGTGACAGGGCTTTTGTACCTAGGAAAAACAGCTTTGGTTCCTAAGGAATTAGGTGAAGACTTTTATAAAGCTTTGAGGAAGAAAGATTACTACTGCAACTCCAGGTAATTTACACAACACTCACAAATATTTCTGCTGTATTTCCCCCAAAAAACTCAAAAACCCTACAACAGAGTCTCCCAAACTGTGAATATATGGCTACATCCAAATTACCAATTTATTTTTCCTAAAGCAGTCACAGCTGGCAGAACCCTGCACACATCTGCTATGTGACATAAATACCACAATTAGTTAGCCAGGGACTAACTTATCTTTTCCACAGTGAGTTGCTTTGACCACAAACCCCTAAATACTAAAACCTTAATTCTGGAAATCTCCTTACGTGCCAAGATCCATTGGGGTTTCCACTCAAATAGAATTCTTCTAAAATAATTTATATTAAATCTGATCCAAACAGAAAGGCAGAAACAAAAGGTGGTGCACATGTGGAAAAAAACAGTTTATATAATGAATTTAACAACTGCTTCTAGCAACTATGATATTGAGAAAAATAATGATCTACCTGCTTGCCTTCCAGTCACTGATTCTCCCCCTGAGGAAGGTGGTGATCCCAAGGGTGTGCAGGTAACAGTCCTGTGTTTGTACCCTGTTCTGTCTTTGGCCCCACTAAGTTTATAAAATATTAAAACATCTAAATATCTGAAGTTTTTCTGCCCTAAGCTCATTGAGAATGTTAAAGGAATTAAAATTTCCTAGCAATCATTGTGTTTAGCTAATAAAAAAAAAAAAAATCACATTTAAGTCTGCAATTAAATTTCAAGGGTTTTCATTTACCCCAAGTACCAGACAAATATGACTGACAGGCAGTAAAACCAGCAATTTAATCAGAAGTAAAATACCTTTTTCATGTTAGACTGAAGCATTTAAAGAACTGTAGAGGGCTATCAAGGTAAATAATGTTTAAGACTATTCCTCTCAGCATTTTATTGGTGATCATTCACTAATGTAAGGAGAAATTACACCTGAGGCAGGAAAACAACTGTTGAACTATTCAGCATATTTTTAAAGCAGGAAAAGAAAACCACACTAGAGGTTTTGCAGGGTCTAATTCAGTAAGAAAAGCAATGCAGCCAGTAGGTTTAACCATCCCCACTTCTTCCAAAGACAGCCAGCATTAATACTCACAAATCACAACTAGATCCTCATGGAAAAACAAACCCTCAGCCTCCACTGTGGCTTCATTTCCATGAAAAACACAAGAGACCATCTGACAATGTCCCTTCCTCTTCCTATCACACCTCAACCAAAAACTCAAGCTCAAGACTTAATCTCACACACAAAATTATACCACTAAGGGAGGTGACAGGAAGCAAACTTACCCTGTGACATCTTTCAAAAGCTTGCTTGGTTTCTTGCAAAAGGTTAACCACCACGTCTTGTGACAGGAAAGTTTCCCCATGTGTGTCAATGCTTGGCCCCAGGGGTAAGTTTGTTCGTTGCCTTAGTCTCTCTTTGAGGTCTTGAATACTGCAACAAAGACAGACCCCAAGAAGATTTCACCAGGTGGAAATTTTGGTACTCAAACTCAACAACAATTTAGGATCTTTTAGTTGCAAACTCAAAAAACAGGACCCAAGACACAGTTTAGGATGTGCAAGCATTAAGACAAGTCTTGCAAGCTTTAAAAACAAAAATTTCCAGTAAATGCAAAACTACCACCTCTGATTCCATGGTCAGCTGTGTTCTGGAATTCACACGTGGGAGCAGCTATTCCCCTCGTGGGATGAGTGAGACACTGGAATCCTACAGCATTTCTGCTCTGTGGACAAACTGAGCCTCCATCCACTCTGTCACACTGCACTTTCCAAACACTAACGAGAGCTATCTCAGCCACACCCACAAATCCTCTCATCCTCATCCATTATCTCAGCAGTTCTTTATTTAGTCAAGCATGCTTCGACACATTTCCATGCAGAAAACAACCCATACAGTTACGCGCTGCAATAAATTTAATTTTCCCCAAGAAAATTAAATTTTCATCTTTGCTTTTTTTAAATTACTTCACTGCTGCTTTTTCCATATCATTCCTCATTCCTGACACATTGAACCCAGCAGCTCTTTGAAAGGTGCAGTAGCCTTAGCACCTCTTCTTCATACAAGTTTTAATACTTCCTATCCCACTTCTCACTACTCCTTCATTAGTTTTTCTACCCTGAGGATAATGAAGTCTTGTTTTACCTTTCTCTAAGTCCATTGCATCTTCTGGGCTCACTAAGAGCTTTCTCACTGACATTGCTATGGTCTTTTCCCCTTCCTAGGTCTTGGGAGGGGACCACAAGACCTGGGCAGGTGAAAAAAAATGTATGCTTTTAGATACACACATATACATGCTTTAGGTACCTTAGTTTTGCTTCAGTCCTTTTGTGGATCTGGATCCTAAGTTGAAACATAGGTTTAACTGGTATTTTTCATTTCCAGTATGTACAAATACCATGCACTGAGTACACTTCACATGTACTGAGAGCAACACACTTTTGAGCAGAACATAAAGTGAAAGCAAATTATAAAAAGCTGTAGGTCTTTGGCACTTCATCACTGTGCATCTGACATGGCAAATACAGCCTTTCTCCCCTCACCACCTCCCTTCCACTTCAAAATTACAAAACTTCCCAAGAGGAACTTACCCTCCAGTGCCAATGGACCTCTTCTGGTGGTTTTTGGAATCATAATAGCGCTGCAGAATCATAGCACTCCTACTTTTCAAATAGCCAATTTCCACCTCAATGTAATTCTCCAAGTAGGAAATGAAAATGGCCTTGATAAGCTTAGACAAGAAAGTCTGCTTATCAGTACCCAAGTTAAATTCCATCAATTTGCTTGACAGATTAGTGGTTCTTTATGCAAAAGAAACAAAGAAGGGAAGGGGAGGAAAAGGTTGAATGTGGATGAATTACAGCATTACACGTTTGTAAAGTACACAGCACAACAGAACCCTGATGGTGATTAAGACTTGTAGCAGTTTCACATTTAAGTAAAGAATTCCACATAATTCATGTTTAATTACACACAGCACCACTGCAATCAAGTTGCCAGTGAGATGGGAAGGACTGGCTTTTGCACAGTTTTAAAATTACTCTCGAAGATCACAATAATACCCATTGAAAATAATAATGGCCATTTTAAATTTTCCTTAGGAAACCCATCACTGTAAAGGTTAATAGACATAAAAATTTTTCAGCTTTTATGAGAAGTTTACACTTTTGGCTTCCTTTTCTTGACAAGAAATCTGTTTATTTTCCAATAGCTTCAATCCAATAGTTTCATCATTGATATATAAATACCTTGTATATAGATCGTAGAGATTCTTAAGATACTGTTCTGCATCTGATTTCCTGTGTTCTTCCAACTGGTCCTTCACATAACTCTGAAAAATTTGGTACATCTGTTAGAAGATCAACTGACAACCACAGGTCATACTCACTACTTCCTAGATTATATGGAATTTCCTGCAAAATGTACATCTTACTTAAAGGAAATTAATCTCTTCTTTGTGTTTAAATTCTAATTTACACTTCCTGCATTATCCACAGAAAGGGTTAAATGCACTTGTACAAGAAAGTGATTCAATAATACAAAACAGTAATGTGTGAAGCAAAGACAAAAGACAGATGGCTTTGAAAATATGTCTGACCAACTAACACAAAATCCCCTCACTTTAAGAATCAAAAGCACCAGAGGCCTCAGGGCATTTCTGCAGCTGACAAGGCAAAGGAGATGGTTACATATTTGCTTATCATAATACATACACAAAGCAGATACAAGCCTAGAGCCTTCTTATCATTGACTATTTGGACAAAAATATTATTTACCATAAAATACTAATTCAAAACTGACACACAAAATTGGGGTTGAAACACAAGCTCAGTCTCTACACTCTGAGAACAAAATCCACAGGGAAATTGCTTTTTGCAAGCAAAGTCATGCTGTTGACTTTAAGAACTTAAGTAAGTGTATTTGCAGGATGAAAAACTTAGTGTTTTCAATTATTCTAGATTTTCATAAATATTGCATTAGCTGCAAGACAGTATTCACAACATAAATTACTTTCACTTATTCAATGCTAACCTCACACACGACACCCAAATCCAAGAATGAGCAAATTAAAGATAGGAAATGTGGAAGTTCTTTTCCTGACATGTTCTTGGTAGGGGGCATAGAGAAGATATCAAGTGTATGACATCTCATGAATTACCCAATGAACACTGCAATTCCCTAATAATTTTACATATTGAGTTTGAGTATTTGCAGTCACCCTGTATGCAGAGCACAAGATTTATTTGATATGGGCTTGATTATCTGTCTGAATTGTTATAGTGCAATGAGTTGATTCTACACCCTTATACAAAGACTACAAATACTGTTAATTCTCATTAATTGCTATTACTAGATAAAATATTTTTTTATTAAGGGGTTCCTTAATGAACTTCAACATGTTAAAATTTGAAATACCTGAAGTTTAACTTCAAAGATATTTTGAATTAGTTTGGCTAGCACAGTCTCTGGATTGCTAAAGATTTCTCCAACTTGCTTATTCACTCTCTGGCAGAGAATGGCTGCATCTTCAAAGACATCATTCCTCAGGAATGCACCCTAGGAATCAAGAAGCACATTTCAGAATATATTTACAACAACCTATAGGACTAAATAAATCAATAATGTAATGTAAATAAAGAAATTATGTAAAAGAAACTGCATTACCTCTTGACACTGTTTTATGTACACATCAACACAGTGGGAATAGCCCTGTGGAAGGAGCAAAACAACTCCGTGTCAGAGCAGGTTGTTCATGCTTTCAGTACAAAACAAAATCAAGGAAATACAATGCTTGTGGAAAAGTTACTTAAAAAAAACCAAACAAACAGAATTCATTCAAAGCACAGACTTTTCCAAACCCAATTCTGTTACATATCTAACATAATTCCACTTATCACCACTCTACATGGATCTATACCTCAAGTTTCAACAGTCTTTCTCAAGCATGACAGTCAGGTCACACCCATGCAAGAAGAGATTATCTTAGAAAGTTCTCCACTGATGCTGCCCCCAATCCCCCTCATCTCCCTGCACTTGATTTCAGATTGAACACCTCAGTCCAGAAGTTACACATTATCTGAGATGAGGGCTGTGCCCACGCAAATACATTCACCCAAAAGAGGCACTTATTGTACCGTGGGTCGGTTTTAATCACGTATTTAAATTAAGCCCCTCAGTTTTTACCTTAAAGTGAAGCAAAACTGCTGCTACTTCTCTCATTCTGGAGATTTCTCCTCTGCGCTGAGCACTGGTAAACTCTTGAATTAACTGGCACTCTAAATCGTGGTACTTACCTGGGGAGGAAAGGAGATAACAACAAAAACCCATCAGGCTACGTAATTCAGGCAAAAACTGTAATACTGACAGAATTGCTTACTTCTTTAATCATCTTTAACAATTCAAATACAGCAATATGGATTGAACTGGATAGATAACTTACTTGCTATCTTTGATTTTACTTCAGAAAACCTGTTAACAACAAAAAAAATATACCACGATTAAATTCAAATCCACATCACATGAGGAATCACAGGCATCCTGGATCATGAACAGCAGGCACTCTGCTTAAAAATGAAAACATGCAGCACAAAGACGACAGAAAAGTTCCCCGCTTTATATCCCTAAAAACCTACAAGCATCTAATTCAAATCTAGCATTAAGTCAGCAAAGCAAAATTATCCCATTAAAAGTCTGTTAAGCAGTTTAGGATGTGTATGTAAAGATGATCCTACAACATGAGTGCGTGAACACAAATTTGAGAATAGAGCAGAGAGAAATAAGCACACAATCCAGCTCAAAAGCTCCATGAATCGCTAAGCACAGCACCAAGAGGGGAAACAAGGGAAGCATCAGAAAAATCATAGCTGTGCAAAGATTTACTTTCTTTAAAAGATGTTCAGATAGATTTTTACCTGTCAAAAGGCAGTTCCTGTGCAATCAAATGCAGTTTCTGAATAATATCAGCTGCCTCTTTAATCTGGTGAGAGGAAAACATGACAGATTTATTAAAGAAGGTCTGACTTTGGGCTGTTCCTTTCCTCCCCCTGCACTGCCCAATTTTCAAACACAAAGTTCCTATCTCAAAAGCTGGTTGAGTTGACATACCCGTGGAAGAGATCAACCCCTTGAAGTTCCCATATGTACTTTTAAGATGCTTAAGGTATTTTTCTTTAACATAAAGTAATATAGGTCAAAATATGAGGAAAAGTCACATTACATGTTCCCATTGGGGATGTCTGTGGAGGTGTGTGAGCTGTCTGGAGCTCATAGCAAAAAAAAGCCATGACTGTGCTTGGCATGGAGAGGGGAGAAAGGGGAAAAAGGGGATCAAAGCAGAGCATTCTCCCAAAGAAGGAGAAATGTAAGATGTATTAGAAATTATGAACTCTGAGGTCCAAAGCAAAAATCAAGATGGAAGTCAGGTAATTACACAGCTACAAAATAAAAACAGCTGCATGAATACAAAAGTTAATAAATAGGTAACACAGTATATAAATCTGTGCTCTGTTCTGGGCAGCAAAACCTTTTATCAATTATTCTTCCACCACCAGTCAGCACAGGAAGTGCATCTAAGCAGTGTTTAGTGACTGCTTCGTTAGGCTGAATAAAATGATGGAAAACACAAATTTCAAAGTGTGGGAAGGCAGCTGGTTGCAGCTGAACATGAGTGGATTTAAGCAGTGCTGACTGAGCCAAACCTGACACAGCTGGAGCACATCTGAGGAGGAGCAGCTGAAGGAGCTGGGGGGGCTCAGCCTGGAGAAAAGGAGGCTCAGGAGGGACCTTCTCACTCTCCAAAACTCCCTGACAGGAGGGGGCAGCCAGAGGGGCTCAGGCTCTGCTCCCAGCAAACAAGGGACAGGACAAGAGGAAACAGCCTCAAGCTGTGCCATGGGAGGTTTAGATTCGTGTTAGGAAAAACTCCTTCATGGAAAGGGTTGTCACTGGCACAGCTGCCCAAGGCAGTGGTGGAGTCCCCATCCCTGGAGGCATCCAAAAGCCATGAGGATGTGGCACCTGGGGATATGGATTAGTGGTGGCCTTGGCAGTGCTGGGAGAATGGTTGGGCTCAAGGGTCTCAGAGGTCTGTCACAACCTGAATTATTTGATGACTAAAAGCTTTATAAGATGCCACGATGGAGAACATGGAGAATATGCAGTTTATCTTGCTCCTCCAGTTAGTGATGATCCAGGGAACTGAAGTGAGAGGGAAGGAAGCAATGAAATCCTATTCTGCCACCACTTAGAGCAGGCTGGATTAAAACTTTTGAAGAATAGAAGCAGACACACAGGTAAGAATAGAGAGCACAGGCATCACACCAGGCTGGTTGTTCAGCAAAAACAGGGGCACTCAAAGTGTATCCATTCTGACTATTAAGAGCAGCTTATGTTTTGCACTGTCAGCTTACAATAGCCTCTTAAGGCAGAAGCTGCTACACTCCTCAAATAAATCCAATGAAAGAGCAGTTACTTCTATTAGCTTGCAGCAACATTAATACCTAACAACTGGGATCTATAGAATTGTCTATATATTAGCAGTTATTCACCAAAGCGACAAAATCAAAACAAACAAAAAAAAAACAACCAAGAAATCCCACAAACACATTTTCTTTGTTTCCTCTTCACACAATAGCTGTTAACTAACTTAGATTTTATTGAATTCAGAACTTTTTATATGCACAAGAGAAGCCATGACAAATCAATTCTCCATGGTTGCTGCTTAAACCCGGACATCCTTAATTTTTAATTGAATCAGGCGTCTGTAAACCATTAAAACCAAAATAAATATTGATTTTGTAAAATACAACTTAAAAGCTGTAATGTAGCTGGAAAAACAAAACTGAAAAATCATGGAGAAATAATGGCAAGGGAGAATTTTAACACAAAATGTGCACAAGTGAAAAGGCAAAATGAAATAATATTAAGTACAGAACATAAACAGAGAAATGGACATAAGAAAAATAGCAAACATATTAAGCAGGACAATGTTTTTGCATGATAAACAAGTGAGCTGCTGATCATCATGATAGTTTAATTGTGTTGAATGGAGTGATTTGCTCACTTTAAGAATCTTCAGCACAGGAGAAAGATTGGTTAGCTGGCAGCACAAGGGAAATTATAAGGATTCAGGGGGTGAAGACACAATGCACAGAAAGGGACAAGCCAGCAAGGAAAACCTTCACAGAGGTAAGTCAGAAATTGCTCAGTATGGCTGGGAGAAAGTGGGAAGCAACAAATGGAGTGCAGGGAAAGAAAGGAATCCAACAGATTTTAAGAAGAGACACTACTGAGAAAAGTATCAATTAGAACATAACTGGACTATATTCTTTTTTGTGCCTCTCCTTTCACAGTATCCCCTCAAAGTCTCAAAGAAAAGTCCACACTTGTGAGGGCTGGCAGAGCACAAAAAATCATAACATCCTCCATAACATTATCTAAAACCCCCATCAGTTTGAAGATCAGAAGATACTGACAAAGCACTAAGGTTTCATGTTTAAGAATATTTGTTACCATCTCATACTTTAGAAGTATTTTTAGTACAAAGATGCATTAAGATGTACCAGCTCCTTTCTGGGCAGGCTCTTTTACAAACACTTCTTCAAGTTATTGTTTAAACCAGGAGGCAAAAAGTTCAAGAATCCATCTGATTGAAATTAGCCTCAGTAAGATAAGTTGTATCCAGAAATTCTTGTTTGTGCTCCCACACCCTTCTCCTACAGACTGGCACAAGACTTAAGGCCTTTACATTTGTCTTCCTCCAGATTTGATGAGTATCTTATTATTCTTTGAGGTGTACAGAGATTCATTCCTTTACAAATTTCCAGGTTCACCCTATCTACCAATTTTTTCTGGTTCTCCAACAGGATGTATCATGAAACTTTAATTTACCAATAAAGTGAAAGTTGAATTCTTTGAGCCTCTTGAGCAGACAACACATCATTCTCTAACTTACGTTTTGTTATTCACCATTCTGCCATTAAATATTTGAAAAATGCATGTTTTATTACTCCTTAGGAAAAAAGAAAATAAAAAATTTATGCAGCTCTGGGAAAGGCTGTCTATAGAAGAACTTCCCTTATGCTGAAACCTTTCTGTTTCCCTTGGAAATCAGGGAAGTTTTTCTCTGCTCACTCTTGAATTAGGGCAAGCTATCAACTGGTAATTACCATATATCCACAGACCATGAATCAAAAGGCACTGTGCAAGTGACTCCTTGGGAATACAACTATATAAAATGATTAGCTTTTCATTTCCCTGAGAGATACCTCCAGCTCAGTGGGGAGGGGTGACTATTAACCTGTTCTCAGGTCTTCCATGAGCTGCATTTCAAGCACATTTTTTTGCTGCATGTGCAAATCAAGTGTTTGCTGTTTCCACATATTATAATTTTTTCCCTGACTACAACCATACCACTGCACAGAATTTAAGGAGGGAAGGAAGATTCTTCAGGATACGCCACACAAAAAAACCCCCAACAAACCCAAACCAACAACTATATTTAAACTGCACTGAGAAATCCAATGTGTCCTTTTGCTTAGAGCTGGATTCTTTTCCTTCAGTTTATTTCTGTTTGTCACACCACTCAGATTGTATTTGCTTCATGAACATACTCTTGAAGCACAAGAAAAACAAAATGCTTGAACATTTCTTTGAAGTTTTCCTGCCTGGTTCCTCTAAATTCCAAGGGTGGAGACATAACCACAGGACTATACAAAGCCCAAAGGCATGCTGTGACAAAAAGGTATCCAAGGCCAGTGGACTGACCCAACAGAGCAAAGTTGCACAAAGAAGTGGCATTCAGAAACGTTCTGCTTTACAGGATGGATCTGAGGCAAGGGGTTCAAAGGAAAGAGGCAGATATTGTATTGCACTCCAAAGTTGCCCTCCCAGCGTTTCCCAAATCTCCGATAATTTCATAAAATGAAAAATGCCAACATTGCCACATTAAGCATCACTGAATACAAATGCTTTATCAGCAATCTGCAGCCCAGTGTTGTTAATTTACATTTCAGAACAATGAAACTTTAACAAGTCAGTCACTCAGTGGTTTGAAGTCTGACCATGGTAAGTCATGGTAGCAGCTTGTAATTAGGGCAGTCCCGCTTATTGCTTTGAACTGCTTTCATCCCGCTGACAGCTCTTACCTTTTCAGAGTTTGTAAAAACATCAGACTTCAGCTCTCCATCCAGAAACTCATTAAAGTATTTCATCAGCTTCTGAGCCTCCACAGCCCGTTGCCGTGGCGTGTTTACCCCCTCCAGCTGGTCGCCAAGGTGACAGACCTTAGTTGCTACATAGCTGATGTGCTCATCCAGTTCTTGGAAATGCTGGAAGGCAACCTGGAGAACACAGACACTAAACTCGTGATTTCCATTTCATGTACTTCAGGAAACACAAGATTTCCTTCAGGAAGAAGCCCAGTGAATGCAGGTGCTGCATCTCAGAACCGCTAATTAATTAATTACACACAACCCAAATAAAGTTTAGTGTCTTCCTTTAAATTATTGAGAAGACTCCCCACTTTCAGCATTGCTAACACTCCTTAATGGAACATGCAGATAAGCCTCCTTTGACAGGAGAAAATGTCATCAAACCCTCTTTATTCTTATCTCAAACTGCAACACCCTGTACCAAGGAAAGTGAAAGGAGCACAGGATGCTTTGAAAACTTGCACAGCTTCCCACTGACTCTACCCTCGGGATTTACCTGGTTGCTTTTCTGCAGCTCTTGTACTTTCTTGGCAAATTCCTTTGCTTCCTTCTGGCACTGTTGTTCTAGTTTCTCCACCTTCCTCTGAATCCTTTCATCCATTACCTGTAATTCTTGGATATGATTTACAAATTCTTCCAATAATCTGATTTAGAACAAAATACAGGAAAACAGACTTCAGTTTGAAAGACACTGTCTTCTGAAGAGTTTAAAACACCTCAAAAAAAAAAGCAACTTGCATACAAGGCTGATCTAACTATGTCCAACTTAGAAATGTTTCTAGACTGTAGATTTAAAAAAAATAAATAAATCTAAATTTTAAATTTCAATCTTTTAGAAAATAGTATTATTATTATTATTATACATTACATTAAATGATTGAGAAAAATTCTGTTCCTAAAATATTGTTTTAAACTACATCACCCTGGTTGTGTACCACTCTAAGACAACATAAAAACTCTGTGTATGGTGGGCCTTAAAACAGAGGAACACCAAAATACCAATCACTCAAGAACATGGCTCTGCCACAGATACAGAAATCCCTACATCCCCATCTTCCCTAAGTAAGTCTCATAGGGAAAAAGAAAGCTTAGGCCACTACATCCCTTCAGTGTAAGGCATACAAATAAAATAGAAAAATATTCTCTACTGTACATGTTACTGTTAAGTTGGAAATCAGCATTACAATAAGTAATTATTAATAAGTAACTGATACAGCTATAACTTCATAATGTTGTTCTGACTTCACTTCTTCCTATACCCATTTTAGAGGGTTTTTTTCTGCCCTTTCCCATCATTAACTTTTCTTTCAGACTCAGATTTTACTCCCCCCAGTCACAGTACATCTGAATGCATTCTTGAATGCCCTCTGTTCTTTTCATTCTATTCTCAACATCTCTCTCTTTCTCATTCCTGTTTTTGTTCATTCTGTCCCATTTCAGTCATATTTTCAGCTCTTACTTTTCTAAATATCCCAGTCACTGGTCAAGGAAAAGGATTACTTCCAGATCCTCCATAGCCATAAAACTCATGCTAAGAACTGAAAACATCTGAAACATTTCAGAATTTTGCTGTGCAGGTTTAATGTCAGGAGAGGCTTTCAGCCCAGTCAGTTATGTGAAGGCACAACTTCTTAAAGAAAACTGGACTGAGAGAGATGTTGGTGACTCCTCTCCTTCACTCCCTGCTTGCCAGAAGCCCAAGAGCAAGCACACTGCAGCAGATTCCACAGAAAACCACAAGGAACACATCTATGTTTACAGAAGTATATTGAAAATCAAATTTAAACACCAGTGACACAAAGCATTCTTTCATTGAATTCTTTCATTGAACCCAGAAATGCAGGCAGTCTCTATTAATTTTAACAAACTGATTCAGACTGGGGTTTGTTTTTTAAACAGGTCTTGTGTCAACTCTGCACTTATTCAGCAACACTGCTCAGTATATTTAGAAAGGAAAGAAGCAGAAGAGGCAGCTGCTGGTCAGGTTTTCAGATGAGAAATAATTACTCCAATACTCTTTCTAGCAACCAAAAGCAGCATCTTCTAAAAACAGAAAAGAAAAAAAAATAGACACCAAAAGATTTGTTTCTTTTTTAATATTAATTTTGGCTCCCTGACCAATACTAGAAGATGCCACGAGAAAAATATTTACTGTTGCAAGTTTCGCCTGCCCATCCTGAAAAATATGGAAGTGCCTCAGAGAAGTTCACACAAGCAAACCAGCAGAAATGCAGAAAATCTGTTAAACTAATTAGGAATTGGTGCAAATCATGAACTACCCTAATGCATATACTGGGCACAAGCATGGAGAAAGAGCTCCAGGGAACAATGCTGTGTATTTCCAGGCTTCTTCTTGCTTAAATCACATGTAAAGCTCTGCAAAGGATACAGGCCCCAGACTGAATGCCAAGGGTTCAGCATCTTGCTAGAAATTCAACAATATCCTTTCTCTTCTCAGACACCTCCAAAGAGCCAGAGTGCTCCAGAAGAAATGTCCTTTGACTGTGTCAGGTTAATTTTCTGACATTTTAGTAAGTCAGATTAGTTTATCATAAGATCTCACCCCCAGAGCTGCCTCTCTTGCCATTCTACCTTTTTGTGCCTTTTATTAGCAAACTATTGTGTCTTAAAACAGGGCAGCTCAGGAAACTAAAGTAAGAAACTCATTAAATTGGCTTAACTATCATAGCAGTGAAGCCTCATATTATGCTTGAATCCAGAAACAATATCAATTCTCCTTCATTGAAAAGGTCTCAATCCCAAAGTGACTTTCCCTGCTCTTGTTACTGAATAATTAGTTCTGATTAACTGGCTCATGGTCACAAATGTTAGTAATTCTCCCACATGAAAACCTCCTTGGTCACACAGCACCACTACACACAGGCTTGTTATTGTATGTGGAATAAAACACTACAGTTAGAGATACATCCACTTGGACCATTGTGCAATTTGATTTTTTTTACCTTTTCGGATCGAAAGCTTCTCCACCTCTGGAACCTCCCCCAGGTGTTCTCCATGCCAGGCGTTCAATGTATTCATCTGCCACAAAAGGCTCCTGGCCACAGAAGAAAAACCCTTTACAATGTGCCACAGCAGGTTGTTCCTTCAGCAGGTGCTCACATCTCATTTTGAAAGTGTTTAGAAGCTTTACTATAATCAGAAGTACAGTATTGGCAATTACTCCATCACCTCTTGGGCTTACATATTTATTGTTGAGAACACTGCTTTTAATATGGAGAGTTGGAACATCAAGTTTAGATATTATCAGACTGTTTGCAAAGACTGTGCTGCAGGTCTGTGAAGAGCTGGCTCTAAATGACTTTATTTGCAGCTGAGCTTGTGGCTTGTCATTCCAAAGTGCCTGAAGCCTGCAGCTGATTTGAGAGGTTACACCACCCGAGCCAGCCATCAGCTGCACAGCAAAACACACCAGAGAATTCATCTGCCTACAAAAATTATGTGGCAAAATAAGGGGGTTTTACAGTTGTTCAGCTCTGTCACACCATGGCATGACACACAGAACTGACCAAAAAATCCAGCCCAAAAAACCCAGCACGAGATGCCACTGGACGCAACCCAACATCAAACTGCAACTGCAGAAACAGAGCAGATAAAAATGAGGGAAAAAGGCATAAAAACAGAGGATGAATTTGATTTCCACAAGTAGAAAAGACAGGGCATGAGTGATACTAAAACTCAAGGTTACACAAGTTTCTTCCATAATATTTGCTGGTTTTTCCATAAAAACACCACTTAAGGGTAAAGAGTTAAGATTATTTCTCCACCCAACAACATTTTCTGAAGGCAGAGGCCTCATTTATAAACCCAAGACCTCCTGTTTTAGCTGGCCTAATACTTACACCAGCTCAAACATTTCATCACATAGTTAATACCAAATTACTCTAAACACAGACCAACTTCTATCATTAATAAAAATAGTATTTATCACTTCAGCAGCAGTGATTTGGTGCAAACATCAGCACTTCTCAGACCAGTAAGAGAAGTATTCCCACAACCACCAGGATTTTGTAGAAAGCTTTTGAATTATAAGAAGCAACAGTTCTAAAAGTGTGAAACAACCCAAAACAGAGCTGAGAGTGGCTCTGGCTAACAGGGGTATTTGATGAAACAACAAATATGCCACCACTGCTTTTGTTAAAACTTGGTTGAAGAAAAATGAAAATAGTAAAAAAATAAATAAATCTCAACAGGTATTACATTGGTTACTGTATCAATATGTCTGAAACTTTGTCCTGAGGAATAAGGAGGGGAAAAACAGCATTACAGAGTTAGTTTCATAAGTAAAACCAAGGGTTGAAAAGCAAATATTGCCCGTTAAAGGTCTGTTTCCTCAGAAACAAATTATGCCCTATCCAGTCAGGCCCAGCCACTAACCAGGAAGATAAAAGGTTTTTAAATATACTTTGTTACACGCTGAATCCTGATAGGCAGAAGTTTTATCACTCAGTAACTCCTCATCCACAGACTGACTCAAGTAACTGTGCTGTGCTCAGCCTCCCTGGCTAAACTTCAAAAATAACCAGTTGATATCACATAAAAACAATTTCCCTACAAGTCACTCATCTCTTTAACCAAGTCCTTCGTGATAAACAACATGAAGTATCCTTTACAAGAATCCTTTTTATCAAAAGCCACAATGCCACGTTTTCATGCCAAGTGTAAATTCCCTCCTTATGCCATCTTGATATCTAAAAGTTTGGAACACTCTTGTAATTTAATTGTAGGTGAAATGAGTCACTCAGTGCAGTAACATTCCCTTCAGGGGAGGCCTCCAGCTTCCCAGTTACCTCAGGGCTCTTTGCAGGACTCCTCCTTTATATGAAAATCCACAATTTTTCCTCTGAAGATCCTGTAATTCAGGTGAGGCACCACTCTGGTTACAAGGATACTAAAGCCAAGTATGGAAGAACCCTGAATAAAGGGTTTACTGACACCCTGTGTGTGCAGATAACATTTTCTACATTTCTCCCTTCCCCAGATGTTCACACCAGAAGATAATTCACCTACGCACATATAATGGCTTTGAATACTTTTTTCATTTTTGTAAAACAACATTGACAAAGTTTTTCTTCGAGCCTCTTCTCCTAAGGAAATCTGATGTAGATGCCTCAGAAGCTCCAAAAACATTATAATGCCCATCTTTCTCCACCCATCATGCCTCTATACACCTCTGAATATTCCTTGAGTGCATGTGTACATAGACCACCTGCAGCTCCCCTCCTGGAAAATACCTGTTTTTCCAAGAACACTTACACAGGAGACCTGTCCTTCAGTTAAATAAAATGAGCTTTTTCTTCCATCTTTCCACAGAGGATGCGCTATAAATCATCTACTTGATTTATACGGAATAAATGAAGTTCAACAGTGTCTTTCTAAGACATGATTTTCCAGGTTCCACTGCAGATTCGAAAGTTTTTACTTTAGTTTGTATCTTCCATACACATTTGCTTTTTTAAATGCTATCTTGATAACAGGGTTACTCATAGCTGACAGCCTAACTCCTATTTTAAGTCCCCCATCCTGTTCTGCAGAAATTGCTGAAAATCAGCTATTACAAATGTCATTTGCAAGTCCTTTGCCTGTTATCAGATGAGCCCCAACAGTCAATTTCTTCAGCTTTGAACTTCCCTCTGGCTCCAGATGAATTAACGTGATCCCATCCATTCAGCCAATACTCCTGATTTAATAAGAGATATGCCTGAAGTGGGTGATAACCTGGTTTGATCTGGTGGTGACAAATGAAACTACACTGGACCCAGCCAAATTAAAAACTAGTTTAGAAGTATCAACTGTTAAATTATGCTTTAAGTTATGTTAGGGAGAATTCAGTCCATGTTGTGTACATATTCAGCACAGATCCTGCTACACAATTTCCCATATCTGTACTGAAATTTACTTTAGAACACACACTCATGGAAATATGGCAATCAAATTCCACCCTCAGCAGACAGCTAAGGGCTACTCCATAACAAGCACATTTTTATGTTCTTATATAAGGCAGCAATTTCAAACTAACCAAGCAGGCAACATTAAATTACTGGACATCAACAAAAACTCTCTTGCCTTTGGACTGAAAGAGAAATGAGGAGAGACAGAAAAACTGGATTCCATGCTGGAAAACATAATTTCTAGCCCCAATCTCCAGGCAGAAGTCTCACCTAATCTGCAATTTCATCTTTATTGCTATCGTGAAACTGAAAGTTGTTGCACGACCCAAAGCAGCCAAAACACAGTTTTCTTTCCATATTCAAGTTACCTCACACTCAACACCCCACAAAGAACAGAACAGCACTGTCATCATGTTGAGAAATCAAGGGGCTCCTAGAGTGGTGTAGGGAGGGTACAAAACCTGGCATTGCAGTTACAGGAACACAGCATTTTAGTCCTGCTATTTTTTAAAGCTATGCAAACCAAAAGATGTGAGTCATAACACACGTGTGCCATCACAGTAATTCATAAATTCAAATGCACACAATGCATTTACATAAATACCAGAAATAGGACCTTCCAGAGAAACAGGAAGACCCTTTCCTGAAGGCTGGGTAAAGTGAGTCCCAGTGATAACCCACCAGAAGAACAACCAGCTCTTGAGTGACTTAGCAAATACAGGACACCTGGGGATGACACCATGTCCCTGTGAAGAGGAAGTGGGGACACCACACACTTTTTTTTATCACAGGTCACATCAAGAGAGCTCATGGTCCAGGCCAGAAGCTGAAGCCACAGAATCACCGAAGGGTTTGGTTTGGAAGAGACCTCAAAGATCATCTCATTCCAACCCCCTGCCAGGTTTCCACTATCCCAGGTTGCTCCAAGCCCCGTCCAACCTGGCCTTGGACACTTCCAGGGATGGAACAGCCACAGCTTCTCTGTGCTAGGGCTTCCAGTGGAAAAAGTAATATTATTCTTCCTAATTTCTAACCTAAACCTGTTCTCTCTCAGTTTGAAGCCATTCCCCCTGTCCTGTCACTACACACTCCTGCAAAACGTCCCCCCTCCATCTTTCTTGCAGGCTCCCTTCAGGAAGGAGATGGCCCTTGTGCGTCTCTTCCAACTTAGGGCATTCTGTAATTCCACGGGAAGACTCTGACAGACTCCTGCTATTCCTGCCCTGCTCCCGCGCGGCCTTGGCTGAGCTATTCTCCTTCCGTGCCTCGCTTCCACCGCAGGTAAAGGGAGGGCAAAGTCATTTCTTTATTCCATTCCAGCCCCAATGACACCACCGCGCCAGGGTCAGACCAGGGGGTGCCTCAGGCAGAAGGAGCGCGGGGCCGGGCCTGGCGTGGCCCTGTCACCCGGCCGCTGCCAGCACCCGGGAGCCGGCCGGGAGGGAGGCCCAGCAGCGGGGCAGGGTGGGCACCGCACCCCCGGGGGCGGCACCGGGGCTCCCCCGCTTCCCCAGCCCCACACACCGCCCGCCTTTCCCCAGGGAGAGGCCGCCGCATCCCCTCAGCGAGCCNGGGCGGTCACGGCGCGGCCGCGGCTCCTCCCCGGCCGCCATCGGCACCGGCGGCATCCCCGCCACCACCGCCACCGTCGGCATGGCCCTGCGGGCGCTGTGGCTCCTCAGGCACGACCCCGCGGCCGGGGGCGCCGTGCTCTTCTCCAGGTAGCGACGGTCCCGGGGAGGAGGCGCGGGCACGGCGGGCTGGGCAGGTCCGAGGGTCGGGCTGGGTGCCCTGGGGGGTCCGGGTGATCTAGAAGGGATCCCGGTGCTCTGAGGGATCCGAATGCCCTGGAGGAACCGGGTGTTCTTGATGGGAGTGGATGCTTTTGGGGGTCCGGGTGCTGTGGAGGGAACCGGGCGCCCTGGGGAGAGCGGATGCCCTCAGGGGGTGCCGATGTTCCTGAGGGGGCCTGGATGCCCTGCAGGAAATCCTGGTGCCCTGGGGGGATCGGGTGCTCTGGGGGTCCTGCGGGACACTGCTGCCCTGTGGGGCTGGGATTGGGCCCCCAAAACAGATGCAAAACCACCAAACCCATCTGATACTGATTAAATCCCTCGTCTCGTCCCAGCTCCGCTGGATTCTGTGCGTTTCTGACCCCGATTTCCAAAAGTTCAGAATCAGTGTCACGTAATGTGCTTTTAACTAAATATGGGAGCTTTTTCACAGCTTCTGCATTTTGCACGTGATTTTCCTTGCTCTGTTCCTCTTTCTTGTTTGTCACTGTAAACATTTTGCCCAGCTCTTCTCCATCCTAACATGGAAAAGGACAAGGCAGTGATTGTGAAATAGTGTCAGATTAACAAAATGGACAAAGTAGAAAGCATATATTATTGCTTGTATTTTACTTATATTCTCTTCATGTTGTTCTGTAGCCATACAAAAGATAGAGTACTTTCAGACAAAAATTCAGCTTCCCATTCGATGCTCATTTTTGCATATAAATACATTTTTTTAAAGTTATTGGAGGACTTAAAAGTTATTGGACACTAAAGAGTTCTCCAAAGGAAGAGTTTTTATTCAGAAGTCTCACAGGTATAAAGTAAGACTTTGGGCTAGGCAGGTTACTTTTGTTGGGCTGGCAAGATTTGTTACCCATTTTTTTTTTCCTCTGTGACTTCAGAGAAATCCAGACAATGAGAAGAAAAATAACTGGGGCTAGGGAAAGTTTGTGGGAGAAAAAAAAAAAAAGACCTGGACAAAGTGACCTACACTCCTAGTCTGAATTCAGTAAAACCAAAGAGAGAACGTAGGAGTAAAAAAAGAGTAAGTAGACTATCTTCCATCTTCAGGTGCAGACAGATCTCTCCATTGGACACTCCTCTGATTGTTTTAGGATTAGTATTATGGTGCTTGTATTACCTACAGGACTAGAGATGAGGCCTCCCCTCTACAAACACAGATAAAGAGAAAGCCTTGTCCCCAAAACCTCGGGGAGTGTAATCACCACGGAGCAGGGGGGGCTGGTGACAGGGATGTCTGAAGTGACTTGTCACACAGCAAGCAGCAGAGACAAGCAGTAGCACTCCTTTGAAAAGGGCAAACTATCCTCGATGCTTCAAGTGGTTTCCAGACTTAGATCTTCCAAGTTCCCAGAGGAAATAATAGGGCTGTGGAAGCCCCAAGTTTATCCTCCTAACTGACCTTAAATTCAACAAAGTGTGCAGACAATATAAAGAATGCCCGGATCACATGGAAACTGTTGGTTTCAGGACTTAGGCACTCAGCTGGAGATACGTGAGCCCTGATCTTTGACCTCAGGGAAGACATCAGGGACATCAAAGCATTCCCCCCCTTTTTTGGGGGGCTGATCATAACTTAATTCAGGCAACAAAGATGGTCTCTCTCTTGAGTCATCACAGCTCATTCATCCCTGGAAACTTTAATCTTTTCTTTTTTTTTTTTTTTTAAGTTTGCATCACTTTCTAGAGTACTGAAAAACTGGGATCTGAAGGGCTAACTAATGATCTAATGACCCAGCTGGTAAAATTCAGTGGGAGGAGGAAGAGGGGGCTGCTGTGGTGTGGGGACAGCTTCAGCAAATGGAGCAGAGACTGGGACTTGACTAAGACAAAACCAGACTGAAATATCTCCTCTTCCCTTGTTTTGGAAATCTTGGCTGAAAATAGGAGCTGCTCACCAAGGTTACAGATAGCTTCTTATCAACACCCTGGCTCTGCAAAGCCTCATAAATTTTAGAGCTGTAAACCCCCTTTGTTTCTTTGCTCTTCAGAATAAAATGTGAGACCACAGGGAGGTGTTTTGCTGTCATCTGTATCCTGTTTACGAATTTTGTAGCTCTGGCTTAGCTCTATGTTTGCTTTTCCTTTACCAAAAAAAACCCCAACCCCGAAATCCCTTGATGCCTGATTAGGAATCAAAGACAAAAAAAGCCACTGAAATAGTGGCAGTGAAAAAAAAGTCACTGAAAATAAGCCTGAGGAAGTGTAGCTGCCTCCAGCTACTCAGTCAAGAAAAGATGATGTAGGTGGGACTTAGAGGCAGCAGGATAAGATCCGTGGAAGGGCTCAGGAGCAGGAGGGAAGTGCTACAGATGGAGGTCATAGATATAACAAAGTCCCACCTTGCTGGGGTTGCGAGTTCCATGGCAATTTAAGAAGCAGACTGCCAATGTGTCCTTAAAAAGATGGTATAAAAAGGACACCAAATGAGGGCCTTTATATATCTGTGCAGGTTTTTTCTCCCATGTTGGTGTGCAAGCATGACTCTGAGTGCATGACTCTGAGAACATCTGCTTCAAGATGATCTATAAAGTGATTAAATTCTGTGTGTGTGACCTGGGGTGGGCACTTTGAGGGTCTGTGGATAACTACTGAGGGAATCCACAAAACAGAATGTAGGAAAGCCAGGCTGTCAGCAAACTTCATGTAAGAGACACTCAGGGGAGTCTGCAGTTCCAAACCAGGGCAAAACCCGTGCATTCATGGAAGTAATATTTCTTTTCTTTTCTCAGCTATTTATTAGAAGACAACTCCTCAATTCCTCTGGATGGATTTAGGTTACCTTGAAAAGAAATTCATCCCATTCCCCTTTAAAAAACAATACTGCTTCAGGACAAAAAATCCCAGATATAGTTTTAAACAGTTAATATGATATTCCTCAAACATTATCTCTAGTTAATTTGAAACGAAATATATGTATTGGTACAACATAGCAATTCTAAATTGTATAAAACCTCTGTCCATTACATTATCATTACATCTTAAATACTTGATAAAATGAAATGATGAAAAAGTCATAAAAGCTTGAAGTCATATATATTGCATATGCAGTGTGGAATTATTATTAGTATTATTACTATTATTATTATTGTTATCGCAGCAAAGCTGTAGCACTTGTATACTCTGTCTAGGCAAAAAGCTGTTGTAGTTGCATTTTATTACATAGAACATCCATTTTCTTAAATATCTGAGAACTTGTCTTCAGTGTGATCTCACCTCTTAGAAATACCTTGAAGTTCTGCACTGGTGGAAGTCATTCCTTAGTGTCGTACAAACATCCTGTATCTTTGTGTGACAGCCAGCATAGACGGACAGATTCACATTTTATTTTAAAAAATAGGTATTTACTCATGAGAATGTATTTACTCGAAGTAAGAAAGAATCCTAACCACTCGTGGAATGGTTTTAATGACAGTGATTTATGTTCTGATCCCACCACTGCTTCTATCAAGTCGCTGCAGGCTTCCATGTACACGAGGTTATTTTTAGGCCCAGTGGGTTTTGGGGAGTTGTTTGATTAATGGAGAGAAACCCAGTATCAGTAATCCAAAGATCTTCATAATGCTTTTGTAGCCAGAAGAGGGCTTGGGTCGTTCTGCCCCTGGAAGCTCTGTTTTGGGGTGGTATTTTGGGTGGCACAAAGGCGTGTGGCGCTGAGCTGCTCCGATTCCCTCCCCGCAGGCGCTACCCCACGGTCGAGCTGCGCGCCGAGACCTTCAACGGCTCCACGCACGTGCCCGTCCCCTCGGACAGCGCCTTCCTCCAGGCCCTGCTCTTCGAGCTGAGGCTGGTGGGCGAGCACGTTTTCGTGGAGCAGCGGGACACCTGCGCCCGCATCAACCACTCCTGCGTGCACTCCGTGTCCACCGCCGCGGGCGAGCTCTGGCCCGTGCTGGCCTTCCGCAAGAGCGGCCTCATCTACGCCTGCGTCCCGCTGGTGGAGGGGCCCCTGGAGCCGCGGCCACCGCTCCTCACGGTCAGCGGGCTCTCGCAGGGACTGGCTCTGCTGTTGGGCGTCATGGACTACGTCTCTCCCAGCCGCAAAAACGAGGCTGAGCTGAACGCAAAGATCGGGCAGCTCCGAAATCTGCTGATCCAGGCCTGTCCCCTGGGCACCCCCCTGAACACCAACATCCGCAGCCTGAACAGCTCCTTCGAGGACATCCAGGAGATGCCTGCGGATAAGGAGCAGCCAGCCTGGAGATCCAGCACCTACAAGGGCAAACCTCAGGTTCATGTCTGCATCACTGAGAAGGTCAAGTGTATGCAGTACGACCAGAGGGATGTGGTGGACACGTGGCAAGTTTATGGAGCTGTGAACTGCAAGGTGAGAGCGTTTAATGTGCAAAATAAATACTCATTTGATGTAAAATGATATATTGAGTTGAAAATTTTCCTGATTTTTGTTGTCTGAGTCACATTCAGGAGTTACTGGTACCTTTGACTGCTTGGCCACACTGCCCTTACTTTAAATGAACCACTGAAATGCCTGAATTAGACAAAATATATCCAGGCTGAGATGTCTAAATGTCTTCTACAAGTGTCTTTACATGAGCATTTTTAATTATTTTTCCTGCCAAATGAAAGTTTAATCTTCTGTCCTTCCTTATTCTACTACCACAACATTTTGATCCCACAAATGCTGGTGTTTCATGATGTAAGAACAGTTGATAAAGAACCTGAAAGGGACTGATTGTATAATTATTTTGGATGGTTTGTATATGACAGTGGTTTTCATTGTAGAATCCCAGAATGGTTTGGGTTGGAAGGGACCTTCAAGATCATCTCATTCCACCCCCCTGCCATGGGCAGGGACACCTTCCACTAGACCAGGTTGCTCCAAACCCTGTCCAATCAGGCCTTGAACACTTCCAGGGATGGGCTTCCCTGGGCATTGTTTAATATTAAAATATCTCATTGTTTAATATTGCAAACTGGGGGCTATTGACTAAATGCATCCATAATAATTATGAAATATATTAAAATTGTAACTATAATTTGTACTATAATTCATTCTTTGTTCTGAATTATGCGTAGGAAGCATGCAATATTATCTTGGCACACTGTATTTGTAACTGCCAGTGTTTTACAAGGAGAGAGACCTGCTAATAAAGTGGTAATTTAATTATTTGCATGCAGTGGGAATCACATCTCCAAAGGAGGCCGACCTAAATGCTGCACTTCCAAAGCCTGGGTCATTTCCCACCTGCCAGGCTGGTAGGGATTGTGTGGGTGAGCAGCCTCCTGCTCTCAGAGGGACAATTCCCAGGTCATTCTGCAGGGTGGGTGGATGGCCTTACACAAGAAGAAAGCCCAGGTGTGATCATGGCCCGTTGAGCTGGCACAGGGAGGGATGAGACAAGGGACACTGCTGTGACAGAGCTGGCATGGGACCACAGAGGCATCCAGAGCATGCTGGAATCCATCAAGTGGATGTTGTAAAAGCAACCTAATTAATTAATTTGTCAGCAAGTGTGTGAGACTGATGTCTTAGAACGGGTGGTTAGTACTAATGATCAAAGCCAACTGAAAACTGGTAGGGATTTTATTTCTTTTTAATGCTAAAAACGTGTTTTATTTTTGAACATCTCATTGTGACTTGATTCAGTCATTTTAGAGTAATGTCCTGACTTCCTTTTCCCAAGTGTGACATAGAGGGATCTGCACCAAACGTCACCCTCAGCCTGAGCCTCCCGACGAACGCGCCCCCGCTCCAGGACATCGTGGTCCATCACTGTGTGACTTCCGTGGACCCTGCCATGCTGGTGTCCACCAGTGCTGAGCCTCTGCACGATTCTGTGTACAATGGCCCTTACAAATTCCCCTTCATTCCTCCTTCAGATTCCTTCAACCTGTGTTACTACACTTCCCAGGTAACAACACACTCCCAGCACGTGCTGTTTTCTCGTGTTCAAACAGAAATAAAAACACCTGTGTGGGCATAAGCCCACATGGGCATGCTGGAATGGGTCTAATCTAGATAATAAAACATTATATAAAATGGTTTTTATGTAATAAACTGCTTGGAAGGCACTTAAAGACTTGTCTGAGTCATGTTCAGGAGTTACTGGTACCTTTGCTTGGCAATGCTGCTCTTACTTAAAATCAGCCACTTAAATGCTTGAATTAGGCAAAATATACACAGGCTGAGATGTCAAGTGCATGGCCCCCGAGTCTGTTATCACAAGCAGCCTGAAGAGTTGAGCACAGTCAGTAATTAATATATGTTTGGGGTCTTTTTTAAAGAACTTCAGCAATGAAACCAGTATATAACTGATCTTGTGATGATGGTGTTAATATATCTTGAGAATGAATGTAGTTTTTTCCAGGTTCCTGTTCCACCGATTTTGGGATGTTACCAACTTGTTGAAGAGGGATCACAGATAAAAATAACGGTTAATTTAAAGCTCCATGAAAGCATAAAGAATTCTTTTGAGTACTGTGAAGCTCGTATACCTTTCTTCAACAGGTAAGAATAAAGAAAGCCTAAATAAAGTTCTTCATTTCTCTGTTACTTCCCAAAATGAACTTGTCAGGAGTCAATATAACAGATTATGTTCCATCAGGGTGCTACCAGTGAGCACCAACCTTGGAATTCCTTTAATTTCCAGAATACGGAATTACACCAGAATATTTGGTAACATTCCAAACACTTCTGTTGCTCATCCTGTTTCCCTGTGGTACCTTCTCATGTGAAACACTGCCACAATCCCCCAGGTGGATTAAGCTGGAGATCACTTCTAACCCAGGGTTACCTGTTCCTTAAGGCTGCTAATCCTAGCTACAGATCAGCTTATCAAAAATATAGTTATTTCAAATTAAAACGATAGTTTTCATCTAAGCCCCTCTAACAGCTGCCAGGACTGCGCTGCCACATAATTATCATGAAAATTCAAAGATGGAATGATACAAAGTTGCTGATGCTGATCATAGTGTTAGTAAAACACCATCAGTGATCTAAAACATCAGCAGCTCCTTTATGATTGCTGGGCTGAGAGCACAGTGATTTCTTCCTGCTCTGTAATTTCTTCTCATAAATTAGCAGTGTGCTCAGATAGGTGTGATTTGTCTGTATGCACATAAATAATGTCTGTCAGCATTTCCTGCCTTTCTGTAACAAAACAGGCATTAACAAATGCTGAGTGATAGTAATTGCAGTGGTTCCATTTCTCCTCTCTCACATGTAGGGGCCCCATTGCTCACTTAGAGTACAAAGTTAGTCATGGCCATCTGGATTTGTCCCGGGAGAAGAGCCTCCTGGTTTGGGTCATTGGTAAGGACCTCACCCCTGTGACTGCCCTTCCTCCCCCAGGCCCTTCTCTGCAGCCTGGGCACAGCTGTGTGACTTCTGATAGATGCTGTCTCTGCCTTTAGGACAGAAGTTCCCCAAGTCTTTGGAAGTTTCCCTGACTGGAACTGTGGCTTTTGGCACCGCAGGCAAAGAGCACCCGACTGATTATGTGTGCACTGGGAACACTGCTTATGTAAAAGTAAGTCACAGGCTCTGGGGAAAGAGGCCTGAGTAGTCACTTTTTTACTCTCTTCAATTGAAGATACACTGATTTAAAATCTCATATTCTCAGCATGGATTTTTGGCTTCCTGCCTAGAGGATTTGACATCCTGTCACTTTGGAGTACCCTTGCACACCCAGAGCATGGGACACAGATTGCCAGGATTTGCACAGCAAGGATGACAATGTGCATCTGATTGTGTTTTCCCTCTCTTTTTCTAGCTGTATTTTAGGATCCCAGACTTTACACTGACTGGATGTTACGTAGACCAGCATTCTGTTCAGATCTTTGTTCCAGGGAAGCCCAAAATTACTGCATGTGAGTTGCTAAAATTGAATTGAAGTTATGAACTGGGTATCAATGACTAAAATTACATAACTAAAGTTGGACTTTTGTTCTCTGCTTTTGAGTTGGGGTTTTTTTTGTGGTGTTCAAAGCATCCCTGGAGTAGGGACTGGCCTCTCCCTTTGAGATGAGAGCTTTTACAAAGTCAGCCTCTCTCTGGGGCTTTCTCCCCTCTGCCCTGTGCTGGTTCCTATGCTCTCCATTATGGCAGAACTTTTTTGGGGGACACAGGGGATGATCCTCCCTAGTCTGGCCCCTTGTTTAGGACACCTTTGTCAGAGGCATTTCGGGTGGGTTGGCAGTACCTGGGTACAGAACTCAGCTCCTGCATGCAAGGTGACACTGCTGCTGTCAGTGTCCCCACACCAGCACCTCTTGGTGGATGTGGCTCTATGCTGAATGTGTGAGGCAGAACCCAAATCTGCTTTTTGCTAACACATGAGCATTGCACCAAAAATGCCCTAAATGGCACACAGAAAGCACTCATTAAACCTGAGCAGCTCTGCCTAATGGAAGCATTTTTATTTGTAGCTGTCTCTCTGTTGCAACTTCTGCCAGTCATGGTAGCAGAACTCTGTAAATGCCTTTTGAAAAGCACAGTCTACACTGTTGATTTTGTGACAGGTCACACTCAGCCCTAAATTGTAACACAGAAAAAGCAGCATTTTCATGTTTTATATCGAGCATGCAATTTATATTCATTGAACAAAATCCAAGCCATCCACCTGCTTTTGACTTAACCTCTGTTTGAATTTTAAGCTCATGACTGATACATTAGTAAAGGTAATTGAAGCTGAGACTCTAAATGTCTCATTATCAGAAACGATTTTCAAATAATAGTAAGAGTCTTACAGTTTAAAGAGGCCATTATACCCTTTCTGTAAACTGGTAAGGATGGATTAGTAGTCACTTAACTTGGATGAAGGAATGTCTGATTGTAAGGCACCCTGTAATGCTTATTTTTCTTGCCTGTTTTTTCCCTTTAGCCCGGGAACTGATTTCTTCTGATTACTACATCTGGAATTCCAAAGCACCAGCACCTATGGTGTACAGACCCTTACTTGACTAATGTACTTGGGAATAATTTTTATATTTAAAGAAAGCACAGTGTTAATGAGATTTATGTCATGGTACAGTAAAATAAATATTCTTCAGCGCTTTTGCTTTCTTTGTGTTCTTAAAAATTTCTGTTGATGGAAAACAAGAGTTCACTTGTCTTAAAAACATGACTTGGGTTTAAAATGTTGAGTTCTGGCTGACAGCCTAGAGAGGACAATTTGAAATGTACTTGCTGTGGCTGGTTTTGCTTTCCCTTCTAACTTTAACTGGTACACATTATGTCCCTGGTGTTACAGGTACAGACATTGAGATTACCAGTTACTCCCAGTTACTTCACTGGTTTCCCATTGCAGGGTGGAAAAGATTTCAGCATCCTATTCCTGTCCTGAAGTCACAAGAATCTCATCAAACTCCAGATTCAGAGGACAGTTCAAAGCAGAAGTTCTGATATTTTTACAAGATGTGCACAGAATACACACCAGTCAGTAATTTACAAGGATTTTCAAGAGGAGGAATATGCCATGAGCAGCACTTCTGAAAGTGGAGGCAATTTTAATTAAGGAATCTTTATTGCCTCTGCCAGCAGAAGTGGTGAGTTCCCTGCACACATGCCTGTGAACTGCTTGCTCTGAAAGCAGAGGTGTGAACTGGGTTTTTCAGCTCACAAGACTGGTTCTGAGGAGGCAAAATCAGCTAAGTTTGCTGCAGGTTCCAGAAACCATCACTGAGCTGTTTTTCCTGGAAAAGTAGGTGGAAAAAGTCTCAATTTACAGATGCAAACCTCTAATTTTGAGATCTGCAGGAACACAGGAAATGGACTTTAGGAGAGTTACCAGGAAATGTGCAGATTCTGAAGGGCTGGTGAGGAGGTGCCAGAACCTGCAGAGCAGCACAAAAGCAGAGGATGCTGAGTCCTAACAGAGCTGCTCCTGCCCTGCCTCGTGTTTCACTGTGCTCTGTGGGGTAAATCAGATCAGGGGTTGTGCAAGGAGGGAAGTTCTAAGCTATAATCTGAAAAATACTTAGATTGATAGAGTAATCTGATGGGTTAGTTAAATATTCTAGAGGGTAGATTCGTTCTTGTGAAGTGCTGTTGAGCTGAAACTGCTGTGCAAACTTAGAAAATAGCTCTGCTCTGTGCCCTGTTTGACACAGGTGATGTGTCTGTTTTGTTTAGCAGCAAAAGGTGAGGTGGTGATTTTGCCCAGGACCCAGCCCTTCCCTGCTGGAGTTGTCCACGTGCCTGGACACCACGGTGTGGGTGGCAAGAGGAGCTCTCTCTGCTGGAAGGGTTCAGAGCCTGTTCTGACACCAGGCCACCATGCTTGGCTCCCAGCTACCTGTGGAAGCTGGGAGCTCTGCTCTGCACAGCAGCACTCTGCAGGATTGGCTTTTCTTACTCAGACACTCCCCAGTAAACTCTGGGAAGCAATGGCACTAAATTCATGGTATCTTAGGAGACCCTTTGCACTTTACAGAAGGGGATTCTTCTAAATCCTGATCCTTTGTGTTTCCCTCTTGCCCATGTCTCTGACTCTCATGGCTAGGGGAGTTGTGGTGCTCAGGAGTGGAGGGCTCTGGCTTTGCAAAGCTAAAAATGCCATTTATTTTACAGAAGCTGTGAACTGAAATGATGAACTGGGTAAATGAACTGCTTTGCACACACCCAGCAGGGCAGGTTTGGAGGGAGGGAGGGGGCAGGGGATGTTTCCCTTGTGGCCCTGAGCAGTTTTTCACAACCTCACATCAGCCATCACCTGTTTTGATTTGTTACCAAGGTTTGCTCAGTCACTGCTGCAGTGCTCTGCTCAGGGACAGCTCTGTAGTGAGAAAGGTGGGGGAAGCAGCCCTGTCTGCCTTTTTTAAGAGTGGCTGAGATCTCTCTGCAGATGTGAGTGTGCAGCAGAACCTGTTCTTTGGAAAGCACCACAAACGGGGAAGGCAGCAAAACACAGGGGGTTAAAGGCACACAGCTTCACCCAGCATTGTGCAACCCCTGTGGGACACCCACGCTGGGGGAGAAGCCAGAGCAAGAGCTTCTCCTGGCCTTTGGGAAGGGCCCATGCTCATGGGTCCTTCATAAATATTAATTAAGGTAGGAAAGTAGTAAACTCAGCTTAGTAAACTCAGCTTAGTAAACTCCCTAAATTAGGGGGCACTGGGTAGGTAACATGGGAGGAGTTCAAGGAGTTAAAAATGACTAAACTTTTCTGTGTTTCTCTGTTCCCTCTGTGGTTGCCCAGATAATGTCACTGTTTCTTTATGTGCCCAGATAACTTCACTTGTTTTATGGAAGTTGTNTGGGAGTAGTTCAAGGAGTTAAAAATGACTAAACTTTTCTGTGTTTCTCTGTTCCCTCTGTGGTTGCCCAGATAATGTCACTGTTTCTTTATGTGCTCTGACCACTTGTCCTGTTTTATGGAAGTTGAAAAGTCCTTCAAACCCTAAATCAGGAAGATCTGATGTAGAGCTCACATGAGCCTGAGGACTCCCAGGGCAAAGCTGGTACCTAACGGGTTCTGGTGGGCTCTAAAGGTGATCAAGTTCAGTGGCATTCCTTTAGCTCTTTAATAAAATAAACAAGTTTTTAATACAACAGTTTCTTTAAAAATGTGTTAAAGGGAAAAAAAAAAAAATTTCTTCGGGTACAGAGTGCTGTTTCTTCTACCAGAGTGTTTGCTGCTTGAAGTGCTTCTATTTATAATTTTGTCACAGGCATAGATTATATGAGATCTTTGTGACCTTTGGTAACTTTGCACAAAGACTTTCCAAAAGAAGTGGCCAAAGAGTTCTCCAGACTTTGTATTGTGTTTCAGAGGGCCAGAAGAAAACTGAGATGCAAAGAACTGAAAATAATAAATGTAAGGACTTAAATAATGGGTTGCAAACCTGACATTTCACATGCCCTCCCCCCCCCAAAAATACTGGGCATAAATATTAAGGAGTTAATATGGAACTCACTTCATTAGTGATATTAATTTGTTTCATTTCATTGAAATGTGAGAGTAATGTAAGAAACAGCAATTAAAATTCATTTAAAGCAAACACACACTCAAAGCTTTTTAGGTGAGACTGAACACTTAGAGAATTGATGTAACAGACCTCTAAGAAATTATAATGCAAAATCCATGTATAACCCACTAAACACAGCAAAAATGGCTGAGATTTCCAAATCCAGTGGTGTTGGGGAGCCCAAACATGTTTTAGAGCCCAACTGTTTTGTTTAACACTTGTGGAAGGTGTGGAAGGAAATGGGGAGTGTGCACTGAGGGTCCCAGAGGCTGAGAAGCTGCAATTCCTCCCACCACAGAAGGGAATGAGTCCCCCTAACACAGTTCCATGCTGTCAAATCTGTCACTGATCACTACTCAATAATTTGATGGCTTTCCAATTTTCTGGAAGCCCTTTCCTCCCCCCAAGATATTTGGTGACAGCTCCAAGATGGTAAATTCCAGTTCCTCAAGAACTTGGGGCTAAATCCTGTTCCTTCAGATAATTTAGAAATAGTCACCTTTTTCACATAGTTCAGCCCTTCCCACCTCTGCATTTTTTGCTGTTTTTAGCAGTGTTGACTGCTGTGGCCATTTGTTGCCAGTAAACTCTGAAACGAGGAGGCATTAAACATTCCATGGCTGCCCCCTGTTTATTCATGCTGTCCTAGGGATTGGCCACACTCTGTCCTATTTGTACAAGCCCTGCTGGGATTTAAGCCAGAAGAGAGTTTGTAAGTCCATGTTTGTCCCCCACTATTTTTGCTGACTCTCTCACCACCACCTCCCTTTTCTCTCATCCTTAGGGGACAGACAAAATAAAAGGTTCTACCAACACCTTTTACAGTGGGGAAAACCAAGCCCACACAAAGCTGAATCTTTCCTGAGAGCACCGTGGTGGGAAATCCCTGCAGCCCTCAATCCCAAATGAGACATTAGATGAGAATTTTGTGGATCCCAGTTTGGGAAGTGCAAGTCTCCCTGGAAGGGCTGCTGTAGCTCTGTATGGCTGTCAGTGGGAATCCCACAGGGGCACCTTGGGATTGTTTCTAAACTTCATTCCCATGCCTGTGTTCCCCTCTTGCTACCCAAATCTTGCCACACAAACCCAATACAACAATTCAGGTGCAGGGAACAGAGATTTAACTCTGACTGTGACTCCCCTGGACATCCTGGGGCACAAGTAGGACCCCCAGCATGGGGATAGGTGCCACTCACTGACCACCTAAAATTCCTCTTCCTTATTTCCCCAAATCCCATGTTGCCCTAAGATGCACCAATCTGCTGATTTGTGCAGGAATGAGGTGGGAATTCAATAAGGTGGGAATTCCCTCTGCAGGGGAGCCGGACCTGAGAGAAAAGAAGGCTCTTTTCCCCTCAAAATGGGGATTCTCTCTCTTGTGAGCAGGCTGGCATTAAAGCACTGTCCCTCTCCACCCACGCCCAGATCCAAAGGCCTGCGGGGTCCTTGCTGACTGCAGCCCTGCAGCAGACAGGACACCCAGCCAGTATCCCAGAGGCTTTCCCAGGAAACCAGCATCCTTGGAACTGGAGTGCTGCATGTGTGGAGCACAGCAGTGCCACCAGCCTATCCCAAGTCCAAGGGGCCAGGGAGGAGCTGGAAAAGACAGGAGCAGTGCTTCTCCCAAGGATTGGGATGGTCCTTTGTCCCCCCATTGTCCTCAAAGGGGCCGGAGGGCTCTCCCAAAGGCTTCCCAATGAAGATGCACCTGTGCCCCAGCATGCCACACCCTCAACAAATCAATCCAAATACTTCAGGGAGCTCTCAACCCCCAGGGATGCTTTTCTCCTTAGGACTCCTACCCACAGTGCAACTGAAAATCAGATATTTTAAGCCACAGGCCTGCCCCCTTTTCTCCTTTTTGCTTTCACGAGGCCTCCAAGAAACCTGGTCGAGCTCTAGGTAACTTTTTGAATGCCTGATGCCATTTGTAGAGACACGTAACAGCAGAGAACTAAACCCAACCCATTTTCTCCCAATGAGATCAGCTGGTGGCTTTTGATTTTCTCTAGAAACCTATCTCTTCAGGACCTTGCTTTTTCCTTTTTCTTTATTTTTTTGAAGTCAAAGTCTGTTTCCCGTTTGGTAGGTGACCTGTTTAATGTTTTCCCTGTGTCTGGGAACTCCTTAGTGTAATTAGCGACCTTTGAACTCCACAACTAATCCTGAGCTATTTTGTATTCCTTACTCATCTTTAAGGCTGGACCTTTCTTTTCTTTTGAGTCCGCTGCCACAATTAAAGAAGAAACAGCTGCATTTCAAAGGGATTCCAATTCCAGAAGCTTAATCGTGATTGACATGTTCTTATTCTAAGCTATAAGAAACTCTAAGAGTCCTTTCTTGGGTTAAAACTTCAATCATTTTCTAAAAAATTATCTCAATATGGATTTTATTCATTTTCTTTGATAACCATTCTTTGTGATTTTTTTAACTTGAAAGATGCTTTTGGTTTGTGGTGAATATGAACTGCGCCCACCGAAAGAATGAATGGTGTCGGGCTCGGGCTGGATGCAGAAGTGCCTAAATTCCATTTATTGTCAAAATCTGATTATGAAACCTGACGTCCTCCATGTAGCTTGACATCATTCCACATGCCCCTAAGGAAGGAGAGGTGGAAGCTCTTGCAAATGAACCCCAGGAAGGCTGGGGAGGGAGATGGCATAAAGCATTCTCCAGAAATAGATATATTTTTTAACATCTTTTCCCAGTTTTTATAGCACAGATTAGGAAGCCATTGCCTACCAGTCCTGGAAGGGCCCCTCTTCACTCTTGGAGAAATGAATTCCCATGAAAAGTCACAGCCAAAAGCAGCTGCCATAAAACAGGGATAATTTGTGGGGTTTAAAATTATTGCCACGACCCCACAACACACCCTGAGTGAGGCTGTGGCACTTAAATCTCCTCCAAGAGCTGATCCTAGAAAATGATGGGAGCCTATTGGGTCCTGTTATTTAATTATCTCCCTCTCACTTACATTCAAATTCAGCGTGACCTCTGAAAGATGGGCTTAGAAAAGAAAAATAAAAAAAGCAAAAACCCTGAAAATCTGTTTGTATGTTTGCCCAGATCCACCTGATCTTTGGCACAAGGATCTGTGGGCATCACTGATGGTCTAAACCTGCCCAAAATCATCCCAAAGAGCCCCAGGAAAGGCAGCAGGCGAGACTTGGTGTTCCTAAGACAAAGGTCAAATAAAAAAAGGATGTTAATAAACAGCCCTCCAGTTTAAAGGGACTTTTTTTCTTCTTTTTTCTTTTTCTTTTTTTTTTTTTTTTTTTTAAAGGATTACATCTTAAATTCCAACAAATCAGATTTAGGAGTTACTGAAAGTGAAATTGATCCATCCCTCAGCCAAACTTTGCAATACTTTCCTGTTCTGACATCATTTAGATAGTTAGCTGCATTATCAGATTAAAAACCATTGTACAGGGCCGCTGAAAGGAAAAGGAGCCAAAAAGCTAAACACTGCCTGAATTCTGAACCTTTTAACCTGGCTGAAGTACGGTGGGGTCCCTGTTATGCAAATACCTTCAATCCTCTGCTAAGTTCAGTGGAAATAATTTTCTTGAATGACAGGTTTATTCAGCAAGGATTCAGTTGGCGATTAATCCCCCTTTGATCTAAGGTATTTCACTTAACTACCAGTTACCTCGTCCTGACAAAGTGCAACCGAGATTAGGGAGATCACCAGAACGCGGCCGGGCTGGCCGCTCATTCTCCCCAGCCGTTCAAAGGGAAGGAATTGCCAGGAATGCAATCTATTCCCAGTATTTGAAGATGGAAAGTCCTGTCTCCCGAGCTAGAAAGTCAATTGAATACCAAGTGGGGCTCGGTCCTGACCGAGCGGCGGCTCCCGACCCGAGATATTCCCACTCCTGGGGATATTTTTGCTCTGAGCCTGCTTTCAGCCAGGTTTTCTCTCTTCTGGAGCTGCCTCTTTATTTCAGAGCAGCGCGTGGCACTGGGGAAAAGCCCTTTGCTTTTGGGAAAAGAGGATATTTCCCAATTTTGAGCTATTGCGTCTTCATTTTTGCTAAAAAATCCCTTTTGCACTTCTCCAGCGAGTAGATATATTTATCCATACATAATAGATATGGTACATAAATTAATATTACATGTATTATAAATGCTTATATTTTAAAAACTGGTAATAGAACTAACCACCCAAATTACATCAGAAAAAGAAAGTTTTGCTGAGGGACGGATCAATCTCAGTTTCAGTAACTCCTAAATCTGATTTGTTGGAATTTAAGATGTAGTTCTTTTAAAAAAACCAGAAAAACTCCTTTTAACTCGAGGGCTGATTATTAGCATCCCTTTTTTAATTTGACCTTTGTCTTAGGAACACCACATCTTGCCTGCTGCCATTCCCGGGGCTCTTTGGGATCATTTTGGGACGGGTTTCTATGGCTGGATACGTATTTATACCTCTAGCAGGCGTGGTGTAAAATTTTTGTGCCAAAACCTATCCATGAAGGAAGATACTTCAGTACAGATGACAGAATCATCCCCTAAAATAAAAAAAACCTCAGGCAGCTGCTCCGTGGCTGCCTGGCATCTGAAATGAAGCATTTTTTACTCTGCTTATTCGTCCGCAGATACGATTTCCCTTTTTGCTGAATTATGACATCACCTTGGAGCAGCATCAACTCCAAAAATGCTGCAGCGGCCACGGGAGCGCGGTCCTGATCCGGGGCTTAGCTGGGTCAGGCCGTGAGGAGCTGCTTACAGGACTGGGCTCCAAGCTGCCTTTCCCCATCCAAGGGGAAAGGCGGAACAATGTCACTCGGGGGATTCCCGCCGCGGGGAAAGCGGCTGCCGGGATTCCCACTCAGAGCTCGCCGATTTTCGGGGGGTTGCTTGTATGGAAGTAGGGCTGAGAGAGGGGAGGAAAAGTATCTTATCCCACTTTTAGGGCTTTAACCGTCCTGAGATATCAGGCGGTTGCTTAAACACGTTCCTTGTCTGTGGAATGTGTTAAAATCAACCTCCTAAAGAATAACCGTGCTCGTAAGTCCTTGCAGAATTGGGGCTGTATTTGGGTATTTCTCCACTCCACGGGGAAACTGTAAACCATCCTCCATGTGTGCTGTCATTTTCTTACTCCCTTATGTGAAATAATTGGAATTTTTAAAAAGCTGCTCTGCAGGGTGAGCTCTTCCACACGAAGGGGCTGGAGCCTGCCCTGGGGTCCCCCCATTCCAGCTGCATCCCCTCCTCATTTATTCCCATTTTATAGAATCAGAGAATCCTGGAACGGTTTGGGTTGGAAGAGACCTTAAAGATCACCCAGTTACAACCCCCTGCCAGCCTCGGGCAGGGAAATTTTAATTTCCAATGAAAATTTCCTCGTGGGATTCCACAGCCTCAAAATCCCCCCGAAGGCTCATCGAAGGCCCCCATCACACTTGATCAGGTCAATAACACACAAACTAAGAAGGATTTGCACTCAAGACAGTAACAGCTTCTCAAGAGCCATTACAGTGTAGTGGCTTTAAGAAAGAAATCCCTTTTAAGAAATGCCAGACTCTGGAGTAACGTGATAGTCCATAAGGCTTTAGGGTCTTCCTAGTAAATATAATGTTACATGTGCTTTCCAAGGGAAGTTTACCCACTTACAAGTCAGGAAAACATAAGAGGGGAGGGTTTTAAAATATTTTTTTTTTATTTGCTTTACTGACTACATGAGCTCTGCATTGAGCCAGTGAGGGAGAGAAATTTATATTTGAAAATAAGCCCAAATTGTTGTCTGCATAATAAATACAGGGGAACTGCAAGCAGTCAAAGCAAAGAGCCACAAACCCCATGCTGGTCTCTGTAGTGCCTCATCAGTGACAGATAATTGATGACTTGCTTTAGCTAAATCAAATTATTTGGAAAATAATTTTAGAAAATTTAATTTACACTACATTATTTTAAAAATTGGGTTGTATCTGTATGGGATTCAGAAAATGTTTTGAGCAAAAGGAAATGTGGGGAGTGGGTGTTGCTGCTTTGTGATATTTGTGTGAGTCTGTGTTCATGTCTATAAAATAAATACATATATAAGTACATAAATAATATGGGAAATATGGCAAAACAGCTGAATGGCATTTATCAGTTTTTTTGGCTGTTTTTCCCAAATTGAGCAATAAAAAAATTTTCATCAAATACATAATACAGGATGATATTCTATGCTGATTACATTAAAAACTATTTGCTAATTATTTACAGTAATCTGACGGTTAATCTCTTAATAAACAGCGATCAAAACCAGAAAGCATCTCCAGCACCTCTGAAATGTGGGGAATTTCCATTTTTCAGCCCTCAGTTGTACCTCTAGAGGAGAAACACCCCAAGCCCGCTCGCAGAGCTCCGCTTTAAAGGCAGCGTGCCGTAGGTCCCCGTTCCAGCGAAGGGCAGCGATCCGCGAATGAAGGCAGAGCTGACTCCGGGGAGAGGATGATGCTCTCCAAAGGCCGTTCCTGCCCCCCTGTGGCGGCCCCAAACCAGCCCGGCAGGCGTTTCTGCCTGTGGGGTCTGGGCTGTCTGAGGTCACCGGGTCACTTCTTTTTTTTGTGGGTTTTTTTTGGTTTGTTTTGTTTTGTTTTGTTTTGTTTTTTGGGGGTTTTTTGGTGGTTTTTTGGTTGTTTGGTTGGTTGGTTTTTTAGGGGTTTTTTTTTTGGTTGGTTGTGGGTTTTTTTGTGGGGTTTGTTTTTTTTTTTTTTTGAGGACATTCTACAAGGGGCCTGGAGTGACAGGATAAGAGAGGGTGGATTCAAACTGACAGAGGGCAGGGTGAGATGGGATATTGGCAAGAAATTCTTCCCTGTGCTGGTGGTGAGGCACAGGTTACCCACAGGACTTGTGGCTGCTCCATCCCTGAAGTGTCCCAGGCCAGGTTGGACGGGGCTTGGAGCAAGCTGGGACAGTGGAAGGTGTCCCTGCCCTGGCAGGGGTGGAACTGGATGGGCTTTAATGTCCCTTCTGTGATTCTGTGATTCCCTGGAGTGGCTGGTTCGCTGCAGCCTTGCGTGGTGTGAGCACTGCAAACACCTTCACTCCGCTCCCCACCCGTTTTCACTTCATTCTCTCACGTGTTTCTCATCCAGGCAGACATTTCCTCAGAGTCTGGCTTAATTTTGGGGATGGGAGAAGGTTGGGAGTGACTTTGTTGTCACAGCTTGGCCTTTGCAAGCATTTAGGGTCATTCCCAGCCTCGTGCCACAGCAGCTCCTGTCCCCGCCGAGCCTGGAGCAGCTCCAGCCTCATCCCAGACCACGGCAGCTCCCGGGGGTGGCCCAGGTGAGCAGAGGTGCCTCACCCTGGGAAAACCTCTGCTGGCTACCACAGTCTGAACAAAGCTTAGAAACAGACTCGGGATTATATCCACAAATTCCTGCGGAATCGCTTTGCCACCGGCGGGACTTCTCCGAGGTTTCTTCCAGTTTTCAGACGAATTTTCCCAATTTCAAGACTGCAATATTATGCACCTTTCATCCCTAAACCTCACCAAAAGTGCAATAGCAATTATAAACTGATTTTTGCTTCCGTTTTTCTACTTCCTGGCAGAAAAAGTGTGTCCACACTTACCCCTGAGTTTTACTGAGTGCCAGTGGAGTCATTGCCAGGCTGGCTGTATTTACTGATACCAGAGGGTGTGGTTGCTTTTTTTGTTTTGTTTGGGAGTTTTTTTTATTAGAGTTGGGATTGAAGATGAGACATGTAGCTTCTCTTGTTTGTATTTAGATGTTTATTAAATTTTATTTATGTTATAGTCTTATGAGTTGTGAGTTTTAGTTAGTAAAGTGAAAAATGGCTTTTGGTTTTTTCTCATTAAGGTCTTTTACGCATTATTTAATTAAGAAGGGACACTTAATTTTTTTTTAATTTAATAATTAAAAATGCAAAGTCTGCACTGTGGACTTTTTTGTCTAATTACAAACTACTACTTAAAGTGCATGAAGAAGAAGTTGGAGAAGCAGAACTAGCTAACACTCAAAAACTTCCATCTTGCTTCACATATATTATATTATTTTAAAACTTTTAAACTTCAAGTTTTCTACCCTGTGATATTACATACTTCTACTTAAACTACAATTTATAATCTCACTGCTATTGCTTAATTTTGCAATTTTTCTCCACAGCCTCAGGTTAAATGCAGTGCTTTTCTGAGGGTCAGTGCCCCTCAGCACAGACAGCCCAAAATTCTCAGTGACCAGGGTTCTGACAAGAGGGTGAGCTGCGATTGCAGGCTGGGCAATTAGGAGAAATACCACTTTGCAGTGCTGAAATGGTCCCACTTGGCTTGGAGGCACAGAGGGAACATGAGAATGGAGTGGGCATCAGCCCACTCTCACAAAATCACGGCGCTCCCGACCCCTGCTCCAGCACGTGGACCCTGCTGCTCAGCCCCCTCCGCGCTCGCCCGGGGATCAGGCTGGACAACCAGCGATGCCAGAGGAAGGGAGCTGTACTGGCTGACCAGTCTGAGAGCACAACTGGGGGCTATTGCCTCGGGAATAAAGCATCTCCAGACATCTCTTCACCTCCTCAGCAGCTGCCCGTATCTGTTTCTGCGGCCGGCGGGAGCCGCTTTTCCTACATGAAACCGTAGATCCGCCGGCCAGCGCCTGGTGGCACTTCCAATTCAATTAACTCACTCACTGGAACTCCCAGAGAAACTGAATATCACAAGAACAAGAGGGGAAGCTGGGCCAAATTAATAGGACAGGATCCTTTTACAGCCCTGGCCAGCAATCCTGAGCAGCAGCCCTGAAAAGCAAATTGGAACAAGCAAATTGCTGTTGAAAAATTCTTTCAGCACTCGGCTGTTGCTACTCAGCCGGTCACTGCTGGGAGTCAAAGGTTGAAAAATCCTGGGATGGTGCTGACAATGGAGGCATTCTTATGACAAACATTTACATTTTATTTATTGGAGTGTTGGAGGTAGATTAGTCTCGTCTTCGGCCGCTCGGGATGGGCTGCACCGTTTGGAGAGGAGAGTAGTGGGAACAAGCATTTTATTGTGGGGGGAAAAACCAATAAAATCATATTTCCTGCTTCTAGCCTAAGGAAAGGATAGCCAGATTTTGAAGATTACCCTCAGGAGAAAGCTTTTGTCCCCAAGGACTCCTTTTAAGGGCAAAGCATAGTTTGGGGGATTTTTTCTGATTCCAAATTAAGTTCTCTTCAAAAATAATGTCATTTTATGTATATGTCTGACTTGCCATGTGGTTCATGCAAAAGTCCTGCTGCTTTCCTTCATGGAGACCAGGGCACACAGCAAATAATTCATTCAAAGTGTCCAATTGATGCTTTGTACAGATGCAAACTTGTGTGTGGGCATTGTTTAATTGTGTGTGGTTGTGTTGCCCCATATTCATGGGAAACTCATTATTTTGTAAAAAAAATAATTCCAAGTTCACAGCTGCAATTTCACTGAACCTTTTTGACTTTCAATGAGCTGTGGAGAAGGAGAAGGAGAGGAATCTCTGCTGGGGCAATGGACACGAGCAGGAAATCATAAGCTCATCATGAGATGTGCTTCTGAATTATGCCCCAGACTTTATTTTATACATAATAAAGCACCAATGTACCTGCAGGATAAAATGCTGGGGAAAAGAAAAGGGAAAATGCCCAGCTGGGACCCAAGTGAATGGTTTGAACTGGAAGAACAATCACAGTGATCAAGTTCCTGTCGTGGCAGCGCTGGTCCCATGGAGGCTCCTGTGTCTGGGGATGTCCCAGTGGGGTGCACCACGTCCAGGACTCTGCCCCAAAAACCTTGGGGCAGCTGCTACAAGGGGACAGTCCCCTTTGGCACCCTCCTCCTTGGCTCTGGCGTGACAGGCACAAGCAGAGAGCAGGGCTGCAGTAACGACCTCAAATCCAGCTCTGTCCTTGTCAATTATTTGGGAAAGCTAAGCCCCAAATCCCTTTACTCTCTCCTGCTGCTCGTGCCTGCTGGCCCACAGACAAGAGCTGAGGGAGTGCTTGTTCACAGAAAGATTTTTTCTATTTTTCTGTGTTTTTTTCTCTTCCCCTTGGTGTCTGGGGACGGAGAGGAAGGAAAGAGCAGAGAGACCATCAGCAAGGAAAGTGTTGGTCCCAGGCCTAGGATTTGTGTGCTGGCTGCTCTTGGCCACCTCTCTCTAGAAAGGCAAGGGCTTTTTGGGGGTGATCTTTTGCCTGTAGATCCCAAACTGGAGCATTCCAGGGGCCACAAAATCTCTCCTTTCCCACACTGCAGAAGCAGCAGGAGAGTAAATCCCGAGGTGACGCAGCAAGGTGAGCCCTGCAGCAAACACTGGGTGTTCACTCTGGCTCTTCCCAGGAAGCAAAGAATGAGCCATAACAACTCCAGCCCATGCTGGGGGGTTGCTGCCACACTCAGCCAGCCCTTGGACAATGACCAAGGTCCATTTGATCTCCAAAGCTGCACCAGCTTGAGTTGCAATGAGGCCACTGTGGCCAGCAAAGCTTCTGCTGCAAGACTCACGTGCCTACAAGGAGATTTTGCTTTGTTTTCCTCCTGAAAGCCCAAAACTTCCATAAAACATCCTTTGTGTCATTTTCCTCCCATGTTACCTCTTCCCCATCTTTGCTTTGTGTCTGGCACAAGGCTGCACCAAATTCCACAAAAGCCCCACCTTAAACACTTTGCTCAAGCAAAAATCTATTCCTGTCCCTGCCCAGCTACACTGGATTCTGCAGGAAAACCTGGAGCATCCTCATGCACTAAGAAAGGATGGAGAGGAAAGGTGTCCCCGGGTTTTCTGTTATTCATGTCCATGTATGGGACAAAATGAGCTCACTGGAGAGGGACTGTTGCCAAGAACTGTAGTGATAGGACAAGGGGAAATGGGTTAAAACTGAAAGAGGGGAAATTTGAGTCAGATACACAGAACAAATTCCTCCCCGTGAGGGTGGGGAGGCCCTGGCACAGGGTGCCCAGAGAAGCTGTGGCTGGCCCTGGATCCCTGGAAGGGTCCCAGGCCAGGCTGGATGGGGCTTGGAGCCACCTGGGATAGGGGAAGGTGTCCCTGCCCAAACCATTCTGTGATTCTATAGCTGTCCCATTCTAGGTGGGATTTGCAATAAATCTCCCTTTATCCCCAGAGAAGGGCTGTAGCATTCCTTTACACACCCTTGTAAACCTAAAGCAACCCAGCACTATGAGTAGTTGTACTACTGACACCTGATCCAAAGAGCAAGGCCACTGTATTGAATACTTTGCACCTTTTTAATTCCAGTGCCCTTATTTCAAGCACTCAATATTTTCTCTCATTTTTGATTCAACTTTTTTTAGCTTTTTTTTTCCACTGTCAAACGTATTGAAGCAGACATAATTATCGCTCTGCCTCCCCCAAAGGCATGTATTTACCTACTTGTTAAAAGGCTTTTTCCATGCTGCCATGCTGTTGCTGTGACAAGATGACTTTGAAGGCACAGTAGGTAAAATAATATTGTATATTGCACAGCAACCCCAACAACGAAATGTTAATTTAACCAATAAAGTAACCACATCATAATTATAATAATCACTGTTCCTTATCTCTTAACAGGGCTAAAAGTGGAATTCAGATTTGCCATGTAGTGCGTGTCAGCTTGGAAATTACTACACAAATCACTCAGAGCAGTGAAGTTTTTAGCCCTACCACCTCTAACTCATGGAAAGGATTCTCTGGAGAGTTCAACGTGGTCTCAGAGCCATCATCTTCCACCCCCAGCTCCCTCCTGCCCCAGCATCCCTCTGGCAACAAACCATCCAGGGGCTGTGCTGGGACACCCTCTCTGAGCAGGTAATTAGGATTTAGCCATCATTCCTTTGTGCTTCCAAACCTCTCTGCTGGCTTTGAGACTCCCACCCTGCTTCTCATTCCCAGTGTCACACAAATAAATGGATGCCAAGTTCTCTTTGAGACTCAGAAACGAGTTTCCAAAACTAAATGAATCTGGGGCAGTGATGGACATCTCGGAAGGCAGTGGGAACGAAAGGCAAGGAGAGGCATGGGAGCCTTTTTTGTGCTTGCAGGCACGGCAAAAACTGCTTTTTGCCCTTTTGCTGAGCGGCGAGTTAGGAGAAGTGTGGTGCAGTGCAGCTTGAGGGAGGATGAGCTAAAGCTGCACGAGGGAATCAGCAGCTGTAGTCCATGGCTGCTGCCCAAAATCCAAGGCAGGAGCCATCCCAGGGGGGGTACCTCAGCCCCGGAGAGGAAGAGGCTGGAGCTGCACATCCCAGGGCCTGCAGGGCACTGAGGGGGCCCCAGCCTGTGCCCAGGGTCCCTCAGGGAGACCCCAGGGACCCAGGACTGCTTGGGAACCACGCCCAGCTCAAGCACCAGGGGCTCCTTTTCCTGCCTTCACAACCCCTCCCATGGCAGGGATGGGATGGTCCAGCTGACCCTCCCAGCTTAAAATCTGTGCTGGGAAGGTGCCAAAAACCCTCCTGGCATGTGGGGCAAGTGCACAGGTGGAACAGGGGCAGAAGACCCCATAACCCCATAACTACACCATGGGTTAATTCCTGCTCCTGCTGCTGTCTGGAATGTGGCTTCCAGACCAAAGCTGCCTGGCCAGGAGCCCCTTGGTAAAGGCATGGTTGTTGTTCCCCTGAGGGAAGGATCTGTAAGTGATCCCAGGAAGGTCCTGACATCCCCTACAGAGGGGCTTTTTGAGGATAATTCTGCTACAGCCCAAGCAGCGTTGAGATACTCCAACACCACGAGTCTGTGTGAGGTCCGAAAACAGATTTTTCCCTTCTCACATTTTATGGGGTGTGGAAATAAAGCCAATTCCCATCCCAGGCCAAATCCCCCAGCCAGATGCCAATCTGGCTCCCAACTGTGATCCTCAAGCTGATATTAACTTGACACAGAGGCAGCAGCAGAAATGAGGAATTTGAAGAGCGGGCCTGGGTCCATGCTAGCGTGGGTTTGGAATTTTAGTCCAGAAATTTTGATCTGAAAATTGATCTGTGGCTTTGCAACACAACTCAGGAGCCACCATTAAACAGCAGAATACCTCATGCTTGCTCTGGGCAGGCTTTGAAGACATCAGTCTTTCTCTTCCCTGTAGAAGTCCTGGAAACAGCAATACTTCAGGAAACCTTGGTAAATACTGGGCTGCACTGACCAAACCACCCCAGGAGAAACGAAGCAGCTCTTGGCGTGGCCAGTGGGTGTTGTCAGCCAGGGCTCAGGTTGTCCTTTTGCCAATATCAATCCAGCAAGATATTTCTTATATTTCCCATTGCTACTCCCAAAGTCCCTCTTTCTTCCTTTTTTCTCCTCTGGGGCTGTCACAGGGGGTGGACACCCAAGAATTCCCCAGGGTGACTCTGTCCAGGCTAATGAGGAAATGCAGCAGTGACTCTTTCCTCTGTGCTAAGCAGAGGGGGTCTAAGCCAAATCCACACGGCTTCTCCTCACCCTGGTGCTCCCGAGGGCATTTTACCACCAAATCCACAGTACCTGTGGCACTTCCCAGGCCTCAGTGGTGACAAACCTTCATTGTCACCTGCAAATGCCACTTTGTGCGTTCTGGGGACTAACAGTGAGAAAATGTAACCGTGCCTCTTTTTAATTTTCTCATCAGATTAGAGGCATGCACGTGGCAGGGGTTAATTGCCAGCAACTTTAATTGTTACCCTATGACTCCTGCTTCCCTCGTGTGTTAGTGGCACACAGTCAGAGCTAATAGTGAGAAAATTTGACTGTAGCTCCACCACTCTCTCTTCATTAGGCTAATGGAACATTTTCCTCTCATTTTCTCTCCGGGGTAGCTGTAGGAGTGCTACCTTATAATTGTTGCTCTTACTGTAATTGGCAGTAGTAGGAGGATGTATAATCTCATTGTCTTTCCTGTGCAGTGCTAGATTTATTTGTGACCTATTGACAATTCCCAGCCAGCAGCTGTAGCACAGTGAGGGCTGCATTAGCCTTTCCCCCCCAGCAAAGGGGAGACTGCACAAAGGCTGTGATTAACCAGAAAGAACAGGAGCCCAAGATGTCCCACAGGACCAAATGTTAACATCAGCAACGGCAAACAAAGGCTCTGCTGACCCTGAAGGGATGTTGGTATCCAATTCCCAGGATTCAGAACAACCTTTGTGGGTTCCCAGGGCACGTTCTCATCTCACTGGCAAAACACAAAGGGTTAAATTCATCTCCAGAGCTGCTTCAGCACACTGACACCAAAAGTGGACCAGGCTGTCTTCCACACTACCTTCCACCACAGCTGGGTGAGAAAATGAGGTCCTCAAAGCCTGTAGGTGAGGGGGGATATTCCAGCCCCACTCAGCAAAGCACATAAACTTGTGCTTAATTTTCAAGTTCTTGCTTTGGGGTTTTGCTTCACAGGGCCCTAAACTGGTTTGGCATGAACAAACCTGATCCTTCCTCCCAAACACAACTGTTGGATCCAGAAGCAGCTTGTAGGTCACGGCTGCTGTTGCCAGGTGGCTGAAAAATAAGTTTTTCCATGGATGACACCCTGCAAGCAGCTATTTCGATCAGAAATTGAAGGCAGAGACCTTATTTATGTCTCCATGTCTCTTCTACCTAGAAGCTGCTGCTCCTTTTGTCCCCTGCTCCAGAGGAAAGCTCTTTGCTTTAGTCACAGACCAGTATTTTCACAGCAGCAGCCTCAGACCTTTAGAAAGTTGGGGTCAGGGCAAGCCATGAAGCTCTCCAGGCTGGACAACATCATCCTGTGAACAGGCATTTATCCAGTGGCCCCAGCAGAGCCAGGATCAGGCCCTGAGACCCTGATAACACTGGGTTATCCTGCTGCTCCTCAGGTGGAGAAAATAAATAGAGGGAAGTCAGGATCAGAGCTGGGATGAAGCTCATGCAGAAAGCTCCCATCATGTTTTTCCAGGGGCTGAAATGATGCTCACCTCTCATCCTCAAGGCTGGATCAACCAAAGCAATGCTTGGACACAATCCCTGTGTCTCCAAAATAGGGAGCATATGAAAAGCAAATCTCTGTCCTCCACGCTGTTAGCTTTATTTATTTCTTTTCCCATCTTCTCGCTATTAAAAAAAAAAAAAAAANAAAAAATAAAAAATAAAAAAAAATAAAGGCGAGAACAAATAAGCAAACAAACAAATAAATAAATAAAGAGGGAAGCAAAGATAAAAATACTGACCCAAATCCACTAGCAAAGCAAAAAAAATCAAAAGAAAGAGGGAGGGCACCACAAGATGAGATGCATCCTGGTTCTGTGCTCATGCTCACGACAAGGGTCCTGCTCACCTCCCTGCTGCTCAGCCAGGTCTGCCTGTGCTCCCATCTCTTCCCAGCCCAGGAAAAGCAGGTTTAGGGCTGGTCAAGGGTGTTCCATAGCAGGCAGGATTTTCTCTCACAAAGGAATTTGCCAGCTGGGCCCCAGAACGTGACCCAGGTAATGAGCTTTGTCATTTGTGGCGTTGTGTGCAGGAGCTGTTTTGGGAGCCAAACCAGCTTTTCTGCACTGCTGAAAGGCTTTGAACTGGGAGGGGTTGTCTCAGGGGTGCCTCTGACAGTGAGAGCCATAGCACCCACCCCGACATATCTAGCAGAGTTTGTGGGGGAAGCTTTCCCAGGAGAGGCCGGGATTTTCCAAGGGAACTCCGTGTCTTTGGGTAGGATAGGAGATCCAGGCTCTCCAGGGAAGTGGCCCAGGCACCGAGTCAGCCAGAGTTCAAGGAGGATTTGGACAGTGCTCTCAGGCACAGGGTGGGATTCTTGGGCCAGAAGCTGGACTTGATGATCCTTGTGGGTCCCTTCCAACTCAGGATGCTCGGAGATTCTCTGATCCTGCCCATCCAGAGGCAGAGATGCTGGAGTGGGGCTGCCCGTGCTCAGCTGCATCCTGGTGGGAAACCCAAGCACGAAGATGCTCGGCAGGAGCGAGAGCCTGGATTGTCCCTGGGAGCAGCAGCCCTGGGAGGCCCCATGGTGGCCCTGGGGAGCTGCACCAGGAAAACAAAGTGTTCAAAGAGAAACATTCCTGGCTCATCCAGGAGGACATGGACACAAAGGCCCTCCTGAGCCCTGCATATCCCAACACGGGGAGCAACGTGACACAATTTTTGAATCCCACCATTGATCCCACTCCTTGCTCTTTGTCCATGTCCAGGCCCTGAAGCTGACTGCTTGTCCTTCCCAGCCCTGTAATGGGGTCAAGTCACAGAATCCCAGAATGGTTTGGGTTGGAAGGAACCTTCAAGATCATCTCATTCCAGCCCCCTGCCATGGACAGGGACACCTTCCCCTATCCCAGGCTGCTCCAAGCCCCGTCCAACCTGGCCTTGGACACTGCCAGGGATGGACCAGCCACAGCTTTCCTGGGCAACCTTTTCCAGGGCCTCCCAGTCTGAGCCTCACTGGATGCCAGTGGAAGTTTTACTTCCATGAGAGGGAAAACCAGCCCTTATCAGCCCAGGATCAGCCCCTGCCAAGAGCAGCACACACGTGTTGATAGACAGGGTGGATTTTCGTGTCAGAAGAGTGGTTTTGCTTATCTTCCACTGCACACAGATGAGCTTATTAAAGCAAAGTAGGTCAGGCACATGATGTAACAGTGTGATCTATGTGAAAGGCACTGGGAGGTGTTCATTGTGCTGAGACACTCCACTCCTGATGGATTTATTCCACTTCACACAAAAAGACTCGGCCAGAGCCAAATCCCCCCAATAAAGCCAGGAGCAAGCTCCCCACTAATTTCAGTGACACCAAGATTTCATCATCAGTCCCTGGTTTCTGCACAGAATATTTAAAGGACTCCACAAAAGGATTCTATGGAAAACAGAATACTAATAAAATTAAAAATAAATAAAAGAGTACAGTGCTGACTTCAGAAGGAGGATGACTTAACTTCTCCAGGCTGTAACAGTTTGTGTCATCGTTGAACACAATCACAGAGTCACAGGGTGGTTTGGGGTGGAAGGGCCCTTAAAGCTCATCCAGTCCCAGTCCCTGCCATGGGCAGGGACACCTTCCATAGACCAGGCTGCTCCAAGCCCTGTCCAACCTGGCTTTGAACACTTCTACCACACTTGTAGCTCTGCAGAAACAGGAACAGCCACATCTGTGCCTTCAGCCAGCTGAAAATTAACCAGGTTTTGTCCTCCCTCATTCCCAGTTTCCTCCTCTCCCTGGCCTGGCTGGCCACAGCACGGATGCTGATACAGGCCTGAAGGTTGGACTCAGCCCAGGACTTCATTTCACCTCCTAGACAGAAGATTATTCTCATTTGGGCATTAGCAAGCCCTGACTCCTCACTGGTGAGCAGCTGGAAGTGGTACCCCCTCCAAGAGGTGTCAGATCCAGCAGAAGATGCCTGCTCTGGGCTGGCAGAGATTATCTCTCTCCCTGGTGACAGGCACCATCCAACGTTATCAAATCCAGCTCGTGGCTCGTGCTCAATCAGCAGCTTATTTAGAAAAGTCAGTTTGCTAATTGAGAAAAGTTTAATGAATTTTTGGTGCACTGAAAAAAAAAAAAAAAGATTACTTTCTATTACCGATGTGTTCATTTGAAAAATTCATTACATTTATGTATTGTGTTTTCATGTAAATACCTCAGCCAAAATGTATTAGCAAAGAATACAATATTATGGTTCATGGTTCATGTGGTATCTGAAAGGAATAATTGTATAACTAATCAGTGAAAACAAAGTAAATGTTCCTCTTGAGCTTGTACAATAAAAAACTGAATTAAAACTATTCAGGCTCAAAAATGCAAATATGCCATGTTTCCCATCAGCAAGAAAATAAAAAAAAATTAATATTTAGAAACCCACCTGCAGTACTGGGTTCAGGTCTGAGGGCCTCAGCTTGAGAAGGATGTGGAGATACTGGAGTGAGTCCAGAGGAGGCCACAAACATTCTCCAGGGCCTAGAGCCCCTCTGCTCTGGAGCCAGGCTGAGACAGCCTGGAGAAGTTAAGTCATCCTCCTTCCTGGAGAAGAGAAAACTCCAGGGAGAGCTCAGAGCCCCTTCCAGGGCCTAAAGGGGCTCCAGGAGACCCGGAGAGGGACCTGGGACAAGGGATGGAGTGACAGAACAAGGGGAAATGGCTTCAAGCTGACAAAGACAGGGTTAGATGGGATATTGGGAAGAAATTCCTCCCTGTGAGGGTGGGGAGGCCCTGGCACAGGGTGCTCAGAGAAGCTGTGGTTGCCCCATCCCTGGAACTGTTTCAGGCCAGGTTGGACAGGGCTTGGAGCAACCTGGGATAGTGGAAGGTGTCCCATGGCAGGGGGCTGGAACTTGATGGACTTTAAGGTCCCTTTCCAACCCCATTCTGGGGTTCTGTAATTCAAGGATCCAGGGTCTCAGGGATTTTCTGACAGTCTCATCACAAGGCACTGACCCAGTGTTTGTTCAAACACTTCCCTGTCCTACAGCCCCACCAAACACTTCAGGCCTGGACTTGGGTAGTTCAGTTTTGGGGGTGGTTTTTAAATGCAAATTTCTCAAATGATCCCTCCAGTGTTAGGGCAGAATGGGAACAAGGGATTAATACACGGGAACAACCCCAGGATGTCTCAGAGAGCAACCTGCTGTTGAAGTATGTATTTCAATGCATCCAAAGCAGACAACAGATGCTGGCATTTGTAATTCCACTTCAATCCCAGTTACTTCCCATCCATTTCTCTCTTTTCATGTACCTATGTAGCTCGGACTGGCAGCATGAGACAGCTTCTTTCAGGGATGTCTCAGGGATCCCTGTCCTTACACAGCCTGCTCTGAAACCCACAGATCAGAGCTACACTGAGATGATTTTTGGGAAGCAGAGTCTGGATGAGCAGCACAGCCCGTGGAGTTGGTACAGCAGGGCCACAGCCTTTGTGTCTTCCAGGGGGCAGGGACATGCTGGAAGCAGGTGAGGAGATGGGGGAAAAAAACAAGGGGAAACCTCCTGACTCTGGGCACTCCCAAAAATAGGGGAAAAGGAGGTTTTGCTCAGACTATGAAGAACTCAGTGGGGTCACTGACGCTGCATCTCTGTTGGACACCAGGACCTCAGACAACGCACAGTGGAGCCTCCTGGATGAGATCTGTGTGTCCTGACAGCAAAGGGAATTAAAAAAAAAAAAAAAAAAAACAAAAAAAAAAAACAAGGAAGGGAAAGGGAAAAAAATCCACTTTCAGCACCACTTGGTGACATTCTGATTTTCACAGCCAATTGCAACCAGCTTTTTCCTCACTCAGTACAAGCAGGGCTCATGAGCTTTCACCGAGGCTGCCAGCAAGGAAGGGTTTTGCTGCTCTTTCAGCAAAACCCCAAAGAGCAGAGGCAGAGGAGATCCAGCACCCGCAGCCAACTTCCAAGGCTGCAGGGTGGGAGACAGAGAGCATCCAAAGCTGCTCACCTGGGCAGGACGAGGAGGCAGCTCCCAGGATAAACAAGAGCCTCTTCCCAGGATCAATGAAGTCATACAGGATGCCCTGTGTGGGGTGACACGAATCCCGTAACTCTTAATGGAGTGGGGACCCCAAACCCGCACCCCAGCCCAGCAGCTGGCGTGTCCCTTTTCCCAGAACCAGGCTCATTCCCGCGGCACAGCGTTAATATCCGCAGTGCTAAATTATTTACTGCCTCAGGGCACACACCCTGCTCTGCGCCAGAGCTGCATAAAAGCACTCAGGAAGGCTCTGAGAGCATCCTGGGGGCTGCCACAGCATCCTGGATCGCTGTGGGTGGAGTGAAGGAGCTGGTGCCTTCTCGGCCGAGCCGCCAAGCCCCCCGGGCTCCTGCGGGCTGCGGGCGCGGAGCTGGCCTCGAGCAGCGTGCACTGGCTCCGTGCAGCCACAAGAGTGTGCCTGCACCACAGCTTTGGGAAAATAGGAGCCCTTAGCTGGGATGATGCTAAAAACTCTCCTCCTCTGCAAGAGAAGGTCCTGGCGCTGCCCTCCTACCCACACGGGATCCCCCCCTCTTTAAGGACCAGCCATGACTCTTGGCTGGAGAGAAGGATGAGGATTTTGGAGCAGGCAGTCTTTTGTTGCATGTCTGGGTAGGGATTTTCTGCCTCGAGGATGTTTTTATTTTCAGGCTCCTTAAAGCAGAAAAACTCTGGAGATGGGTCTCTGCATCTGCAGGGTGAGGTTCTTCTCCCAGCTCTTTAAGAGATGTCCTAACTCCATCCTTGGCAGTGCTGCGTTAATTGTTGGACTTGATGACCTCAGAGGTCCCTTTCAGCTTTAATGATTCTGTATTTCCATGATCTGAGCTGGTTACTCAGGTTCTTTATTATGAATATGCATTTCTAGGGCAAGACCATCCGAAATTCACTCAGTGTGAGATGAACACGGACTGCAGGATTAAAAAGTGTCTTTCAGTGCATGTAAAGGGAGCCAAGGGTGTTTAGTCCAGCTCTAGGAGTTGGTGCCTGTAGACATTTTGTTTGGCCAGCCAAACTGATCTGAAAATTCACTCCTGTTGTGTTTCTGCTTTCACAGAATCACAAAATCATTAAAGTTGGAAAAGACCTATGAGATCATTGAGTCCAGCCTTTGATAGATCATCACTTTGTCAACCAGACCAGAGCCATCAATGCCACATCCCATCATTTCTTGAACACCTCCAGGACTGGGGACTCCATCAGCTCCCTGGGCAGCCCATTCCAATGCTTGACAACCCTTCTGTGAAGAAATTCCTCCTGGTGACCAACATGAAGCTCCTCTGATGCAGCTTGAGGCCATTTCCTCTTGTCCTCTCTCTTGTTACTGAGAGAAGAGCCTGACCCCCACCTGGCTGCCCTCTCCTGTCAGGGAGTTGTGCAGAGCCACAAGGTCCCCCCTGAGCCTCCTTTTCTCCAGGCTGAGCCTCCCCAGCTCCCTCAGCCTCTCCTGGTGCCCCAGACCCTTCCCCAGCTCCGTTCCCTTCTCTGGACACTCTCCAGCCCCTCAATGTCCTTCTGGTACTGAGGGGCCCAGAACTGGACACAGCACTGGAGATGTGGCCTCAGCAGTGCTCAGTGCAGGGGGACAGTCACCACCACTATTCCTGATTCGAGCCAGGTGCCACTGACCTCTTGCCCACCTGGGCACATCTGGACTCAAGTTCAGCTGCTGTCTCCAGCAGCCCCAGGTCCTTTCCTGCCGGGCAGATTTCCAGCCACTCTGCCCCAGCCTGGAGTGCTCCATGGGATGTATTGTGACCCAGGTGCAGGACCCAGCCCTCGGCCTTGTTGAGCCCCATGCTGTTGGTCTTGGCCCATGGATCCAGCCCGTGCAGATCCCTCTCAGAACCTTCCTGCCCTCCAGCAGATCAGCTCACTGAGGGCACAGTGAGTCCACGCAGGGAGTCCCTGAGCCCTCACAGTGATTCCATGAGTCCATGTAGGACCATGGACGTCACTTACTTACCTGGGAATGACTGCTCTGAGCATGATGTCACATCCCTTCAGCATCCACCCCTGCCCCTCACCACAAGTGCTCTGTTCTGCCAGGGTCCTCTGAGTCTGCTTGTGCCGGTTCCTGCCAAAAGCAGGAGGTGGTGGAGCAGTGAGTCAGTGCTGATGGCTTCTCCCTCTGCACAGATGGGCAGCACCAGCTGCAAGGCCCAACACGGAGGGGTTTGTGTGCAGGGGCTTGGGAGCAAAGCTCTGAGCCTTTAAATTCACGTCCAGACCAATGTCAGTGACTGCTGACTCCACAGGGCTGGGAGTTTCCCCAGCACCCAGCTCCATCTGGAGGGCTCCCAGCGAGGGGCCGAGATCTGGTTTGGAGCTGAGCACTCCCACATCCCTGGGCATCTGGATGGAGCTGAGCACTCCCACATCCCTGGGCATCTGGATGGAGCTGTTTGGGAGCCACCAAAGGAATCAAACCGAGCTGCCAAATCTTGGGCTTGGAGGGAAGCTGATCTCCCTCCCAGCAGAGGTGGTGGGGAAGATGGACTGGGGCTGGCAGCATGTAAGAGATGGTCAGAGATTCCCTATCTATGCCTCCCAACCCTTGTCATGGACAGAGACTGAGACCCTCGTCATGGACAAGGACTGAGACCCCAAGGGGTTTTGTGTAGGGGTTCTGGCCTGGCTGAGGTGGATGCTTGCCAAGGCTTGGTTTGTGGTGTGCTCACAGGAAGCTGATCAGCCTGATCACATTCTTGAGGAAATTACAGCCTTCGCACTTCGGTGTCCCGAACAAGGACTCCTAACCTCAGGAGAGCAATCTGTACTTGCCTTCCATCCAACCAGCCTCCTGTCGATCTTTCTTCCCTGCCTGGCCAGCTACCCCCCTTGCTTCCTAAACACTATAAAAAGACACCCCAAACTAACCAAAGTGAGATCTCCCCACTGAAGGAAGACGCGTCTTCGGAGCGGACGGCCTCCAGGATGGACTTTGTCTCTTCTGTGGTATCTACATCCCCTCCCCATCTGTTTCCTCCTATACTTTGCTCTTTTCTCTCTCTCTCCTTCTATCGCATTACCGTGGTGTGGGCACTATAATAAGGGTGCATTATTATTATGATTTAAATTGAAATTCCCCCTGTCTGTTGTTTTTTGCACCCTGAGACCAACTAAGGAACCATCACGACTCCTGCTTGTGTGAGCGGATCGTGACCCAGCAGCTCCCTGTCATCTTCCATTTGAGGATGAAGACCCAACTCTGCCAGCAGCTGTCATCCACACCAGCCTGCCTGGACACGGCCATGGCTCCGCACAGCATCCAGGAGAAAGAGGACAGCCAGGACAAACACCTGGTTCCAAAAGTGCTCACAGCTGACACATTGCTCATCTGAAGGCCAAGGAACCTCCTGGTCACTGCTGGCTGCTCCAAAATGGGACCACTGACCAGCCCTATCTCTCCATTGTTCTTGACATGGCATTTTCTTGCACGTGGGAGGCTGGAACATGTGAATGTTCATACTATGAGAATATGAGAGCAGAGAACATTTTGGGAGCTACCTGGCTACTTAAAGTCTATTAGTAATTTTGATGGTATTTAAAAAAAAAATAAAATTATTAGGACACAGATTCTCCCTTCTCTGCCTAGTGGTTTATTTATCTTCTTGTGTTTTGCAGGGAATTAAATTCTTTTCTCCATGGAGTTATCGATACTGCCACCCAGATTTCTTTCCTGAGCAGGTAATACCCATCAGGGTCTATGATTACATACATATGGTTAATTACTCTTTCCCATGGTTATTATCTGGGACTTACCAAGACAGAATTTCCCTAGAGTTTACCTACAGTCACCAGGAGTAGGGATCCATTCTCTTCTTTTGACACAAATCTTTAGGTTAAACCATCCCACGTAATTGTGTGATACCAGCAAGCTGTGGCACCTCAGAAATCCCCTTCTTTTCTGGTCAGTTCCTGAAGAATTTATCCAGACCTTTAGGGGATCCTGCTTGATAACCTCTCTGCAGTGAAAAATGACCATTGTTTCTGTATTTTCTCTCCTTTCTTTAAACAATTAGAAATCCCTGACAGGGCTTTCATCTTACACCATAACAAAGTAATTTCTTTTAAAAATGGTTGCAATAAAACTGCTAAAAATCTTTCTGCAGTGACTGATCTTCCACAGTCTCCAGTATATCCAAGCATCCCCGGTGATGCCTGCCAGTTTGCCTGCTACAGAAAGAAGAGCAGTCAGGCTGTGGCTTCCAGGGCACCTCCTGCCTCTCCCAGCTCCACAACCACATTGATCCAGACTCATCCGACCCACACTCGCTTTTTGTCTTGTCTCCAGCACTGGCCAAAGAGGACATCTAGGAAAAGTACAGGAGCAGGATGAGCACAAAGTGATGTTTCCTCTGATACTCTCTCAGCCTTCAATAATTTTCCTCTTGGGAACTTCCTGAGCCAAATACTTGCAGATAGTTGGAAGCTCTCAGTTGCTACTTCCCTCTGGTTCTCTTGAACACACATTAACTTGTCATTCCCAATTCCACCTTCTCTACAGTCTTTTGCCACCCCCCTGTATGTACATGTGTACATATATCCCCTCCACATCCATAAAGGAACCAGAACTGGGGTACCCAAGAAGGATTTATGAGTTGTGGATTTCCATCATGACACACCAGTGTTAAAATCCGGTGCCACATTTAGCACTTTCCATTCCTCTGCTAAGTATCACCACATCCAGGAGATTTCTTGGTTACACTTCTGATGCTTATTTTTTCCCTTTAAAAGATTCAAATTCAAGCAGTTTGACATTTTCTACCCTGAACATTTCAGAGGATGCTGGAAAGCATCCAGTACTCATTTTATCACTTTACTTCTTGGCCAGATTTCAGTGTAGCCTTTTTTCTTTTGCACAGAATTAAAAGATCACACAACAGGTTAGTTTTCCATATGTTTCATTGTTTTAAATTATTAGCTTAATTTAGGCTCCTTTGGTATTCTCCTTTCACAGATTTTGCAATCAACGTGTTTACTAGCAAGTGAAGACATCATGAATGTATGTGTGCATTAGAGGGTAAATGCAGAAATTACATTCTGAATTCACTGACACGAGCAGTCACCCCTACAACACAGTTTGGAGAGTTTAATCAAGAAACAAAAACTTGTGAGCCCAAACAAAACATCTTGACTTTCTCATTTCAATTGCTAAACACTCACCCAGGCTGCATGTGAATGAATTACCGACCCCAAAATTATGTGCATAAATTATTTGGCAAACAAGTCTGAGTAATGAACAAATGTGGGTGAATTGCTGTGTTGGGGAAGAGAAAGCGAGGCATGATTCATTCAATCACCCACTCGTTATGGCTGAGTCCCCAGGCTCAAATTAGGCAATAATCAAGGATCCTTCAGTGCAGGGGCTGGAGTGAGCTCAGCTGGGCTGTGAGCCTGCAGACACAGGATTTGGGAGTTCTGTGTGGCTGGGACCAGTGTCTTGCAGCATCCAACACTCATCTATAGTGCCAAAGTGCCCAGCCAGTCCTGATGCAGACACTTGGACACCCCTCATGCATCAGGAAATTGCAATTCCTGATCTCACTGCAAAATCACACATCTCTGTGCCAAAAAATGGTCAATCCATGGCCTAAGCCAGACTGTTCTCATGTAGTGTAAGCAGGGTTCAGACTGGCAGAGAGGAGGATTAGATTGGATATTAGGAAAAAATTCTTGGCTATGAGGGTGGTGAAGCCCTGGCACACCCAGAGAAGCTGTGGCTGCCCCTGGATCCCTGGCAGTGTTCCAGGCCAGGTTGGATGAGGCTTGGAGCAACCTGGGATAGTGGGAGGTGTCCCTGTCCATGGCAGGGGATTGGAACTGGATGGGCTTTAAGGTCCCTTCCAACCCAGGCCACTCTATGGTTCACAGGCACAAGAAGAGCTCACCTTGTGCCATCCCTGATTTTCAGTACTTACACTGGCTACCAGTACCTGAAAATGTGGAAATGATGCACAGACCGAATTGGATCCAAACCTGTGCTCCCATTTGTAATTGTAGGAGAGGTTTGAGTTCTCTACCCCTTGAATTAGGCTGACTTCTGAGCATTTCTTCTTTTCCACTCACACTTATTACTCCTTTGGGTTTCGAGGTTTGCATGGGATATCTGGAAACCTTGTTCTTGATGAAGGATCTGACAATCTTGTGCCCAGCTCACACATCCAGTGTGACCAATATCCAACAGCTGCTGTCCATCCAAGCATGCCCTCAGCCAACAAAACACACAAAGTTCAGCTTCCCAACTTCCCAGCTGCCCTTTGCCCTCACCAGGCTCGTGTTCCAGACCTCTGATGTTTTGGGCAGATGCATTGCACTGCCTGTGCTAGATGGTCACTCTGTGTATGCACAGAGCAAAACCAACATCCAGAGATCATCCAGGAATCAAGGATCTCTGAAACAGCCTCTGTCCTGAAGCTTTGTGGTTAAAACCTCCCCAGTCAGACTTTTGAGAGAAAGAACAGAGTAAAAGCTTTCAGAGCAAAAAGTGCCTTGTTATTTTTCTTTGGCTTTTCTGAGCATCAAAACAAGTGCAAAGGTGACATTCCCGGGGAACTTCTATTCCATCCTCCTTCAGCCACTCCTGATTTCCAGAGTATCAGTAGCAGGTGGTGCAGAAGACACTGCCAAGGCTCACTTGGAGGATATTTTTGAAACCATTAAAAAAATTCCCTTGAACTATTCTGAGCACTGCAGGCAGCTCTTTTCTGCCTGAGAAGGGAGTGTGGAAACTTGGGTTTTCTTCCCAAAAGCAAAATACCTCTGCCTATCCCTGGCCCTGCATGAGCCAGCTGAGCCTCAGTGTAGAATAGGCACTACGAGCTGAATTCCTCCCCTGGGGAAACCAGAGCTGAGTTATTGTTCAGTGGCATCAGGAATTGATTCAGTGTGAATGGAAGAATAAAAAATCCAGGCAAAACGATGAGATCCCAGCCAGGAATACACTTAAACCCACATCTAAGTTTAAGGTCATGAACAGTCCCAAGTAAAATACCAGGACTGGATGTACCGTGCATAAAAATGGGTTTATGCATGCACAGTAATAAATTTTAGCAAGGATGGTGTTTTAAGTTGCCTAATTCCCTGCAGCACTTTGGAGCTTGTTTCTAGTTATCTCAAATATCTGTGCCACGGTGAAGGGAGACTGACAGGCCCAGCACTGGTGCAGAGTGGTGTGGAGCAAGCAGGAGCTTCACTTCCCAGGCCAGCTATTTTCCCTCTGCTCCCTGAGGGAATCCTGTTGAAAGGGGAATTTGTCCCTGTAGTGCCAAATAAGAGAAGAAAGCAACAGTTTCGTACATCACTTTACACTGGAACACTGATGAATACTCAGGTAACATAACTTTTACTAAATTAGATTGGCAGTCACAAAAGGCTTTGCTAATTCTGTTTTCAGTGCTCTGCCAGTGACATTAATGTGAGTGATATGGCCTGAGCTTCCTGTTGCACACACGATTCTGTGGTGTAAAATCTCCTTTTGACAATCAAAGATTATTATAGGACTGGGGTTTTAATAGAAGCAGAGTAAAAAAAGACCTCAAGAACCTTCTCTACTCTGTTCCTGTGTAACAGGACAGGATCAGCTGAGTGATTTTTGGTCTTGAGAGCTTTCTATGATAACCCTCTCTAGGAGTTTATTACAGGACTTCACTGCCCACACAGGTCACATTTTTCAGAATTCTCCTGGTCAGTACACATCTCTTACACCTTCCTGGTGAATCTCTGAAACACTTTGCACTCAGCTCTTTGTAACTCCATATTTACAATATTTCCTTGTCTTGCTCATGTCTTTCCCAACAAAAGTCTAACTAATGTCATGACTCACAACTTGATTGTTTTCCCCTCTGTCCCAAAGCCTGTTACTCTGCCATGGAAGGAAATGAGGTTGATTTGACATGATTTGTTCTTGACAAATCCATGTTGACTGTCTCTAATCTCCTTGTCTTCTCTTACATGCTTACAAATTGTTTGATTATTTGTTCCAGGATTTCTCAGGAAATTGAAGGTAAACTGATGTGTCTGTAATTCCCTAGCTCCTTTCAACCCTCCCGTTTTTTACTGAATTTCCATCCTCACCTTCAGTTTTTTAAGGTACTTACTCACCAAATACTTCATACCTTAGGGAATCTATCAGCAAATCAGGCACTAGCAGAGGACATTCTAAAAAGATGATCATAGTTTAATGACCTAAATTGCTGCATGGTATTTTAATCAGTTTTAGGCAGATTATTATTGGGTTTTGGATTTGGTTTGATTTTTTTTCAAAACACTACAGTTTTGGTCTGTGTCTATTGTACAGCTTTCAGCAAGCTCGCTTATAGCATCAGATGATTTTTTAATGTGCTGTAACTGTTCTCCCTGACAGCTCTAAACCAAACCCAGCCAAAGTGGTCAGACCCAGCCTGACACTGTTGATGGGTGTTACTACAGGGAAGAAGGCCTGAATTCCCTTTCACACAATGAAGTGGGATGGGTCAGAGTGTGTGGGTGAGCAGTTCATGCAAGGAGATCAACATATTGGCTTGCCCAAGTGCAAATCCCTCCTTGTGCAACGCTGGGAGCAGGGAACAATGATGGATGAGAAAGGCAGACATGCCTGATTCTCACAGCACCCTCCCTGCTGTGCCAGGGCCTTCTCCCAGTGCAGCTGGGTCCAGCTGAGATCAGCTGCCAGCATCAGCTTTGCAGCCATAAATTGAGCTTTCCTGCAAGTCACACTTGCACCTTCCCCCAAACTCTTCCTTCTTTCCCTGTTCTCAATAAAGGTTTGGGAAGAGGAGAGCTGTCTCCAGCTATCCACAGGGCAGTGCATCATTTGAAATTCATCATTCCCCATCAGCTTCCCAGGCCAGCTGCCAGGCACAGTGGAGTCAATCCTCTTCCATGAAATCATCTCCGAAGCAGCATCTCTGCTCTTAAGTGCATTTTCACTGGGTTTCTAAGCACACATCAAACCTGGGTTTGACAGAAAGAGATTTTCTCTGCTCTTTGCATTGTTTTCTCCAACACTACTGAAGGGCGCTGTGTTCTCAGGACACAGGGAGAAGTAAAAGGAGTCTTGGCAGGGCAGCAGACAGTAAAAAACTCTTCCTGAAAAGCTTAAGAGCACCTTATCAGAAGGAGAATGAAGTTATGGACACACCTTTTGCTCCTGCTGAGTCATGATTTCTTCCTGCCACTGACAGTAGACAGGGAAAGAGCAGCCAGCTCCCAGTCAGAGATCAAAGACTCACTTAGAGGATGAAGAAAAGAGGTAAGGCCAAGAAATGAAATAAATATTGTCATGATTGACTCATCCTTCACAGATCTCTGGTTTGTATTCTTTTTTTTTAACCTGTCAAATCTCTCTCACTGTCGTTTCGCACTTGGTTTCAACACAGCTACAGAGGTGGAGATGGCAATTCTCCTGCTTATTGATCTTGACACGACAAATCCTTGTCTCACACGGAGAAAAATGTTACTGCTGTCAAAAGAGATGCAAGCGGTGACTTTTGTATCTTCCTCTGGTAAAATAAACTTGGATTATGGCACGGGGTCAGTGCTGTGGGAATTGCAGGCGCTGGAGTGCTGCACAACACTCCCCTCTTGTGATTTCTCTCGTTACAACACTCTCCAAACCGCAGCCTTTCCCCATTAACCTCTTTTACATGGCAGATTCCCTCCCTGAGCACGAGCCCTGCCCTTAAACAGCCACTTTCCTCAGTGGGAGCTGAACAACACTATTCCAAGCACACACGAACGTTTTGGTTTTACTGATTTCCTCCTTCCCTGTGCCTATAACCCTGTGTTATTTTTTATATGATTCTCTATTTGCTGCTTCAGGAACTTGGACAGACCTGGCAGACCACCTCTGCCAGCACACGTTGCATTTCCTCTCTAAATTCAGAGTTCAGTGCAGAAATTTCAGAGCTGCAGGTGCATCTTTGCTATTCTCTTGTATTTATTGGAGCTCCAGAGGACCAGAGCCAGGCTGCTTCAGTGGAATGACAGCATCTTTGCCCACACAGTGCCTGTCTCTAAATTTTGAAAGCATCACAAAAAAAAAAAGGGAATCAGTGCAGGATTCCTGCCCACCATGGCGAGGTGTGGGCCTGCTCTCAGGAGATGGCAGAGTTGGACTGGTCCAGAAGGGAAGGGAAGCTGGGGACTGAGAGTGGCAGCGAGGTGGGATGGGTGGAAGAGGTGAGGACACCAGGGTGGCCTGGCTGTCACAGGCACAGCCCAACACACCTGAGCAAAGCAAGCAGGGGACAGTGGCAGGCTCAGCTGAGAGCCCAGATGGCCCAACAAGTCCATGGGGAAGCACAGGGTGAAGCAGGAATGGTCACGCTGGACCTATCTCAAAGCTGACCTTGACCCCAATTGAGCAAACCCCCAGGAAGGGGGACACCCTCAGGGCCATAGCACTGACAAGTCCCACAAAAAACTTCTACTTGCCCATGTGAAAAAGCAGATTCCAAAATATATCATTTATTTTTCATTTGTACATATGGAAGGAAAAATAGACTTAATTACTGCTTTGCTGGTGTGCTCAGAGCTCAAGTAATGTAGTCACCATTAGGAGTAACTTTTTAAAAGAATTTTTGTTAATAAGTGAAGAACAACAGGGAACTTTTCAGTTCTACTTCTGTGTCACACACTCATGTCAAACTACTTCCCCTTCTTTGAGAAAAAAACCCCAACAACTTCTTTATTAAGCACTGACCTGCTCCTATATTTTATTGCCCAGATTAAGTACAGCTCAATATTTTGTCCCCAGCATCCTTATTTCTGGTGCAGCTGGGATGTCACTTTGTAACCACAGGGAAGAAAAGCATGTTTGGATGTCCATTTTCTACTGTAATACCTTGAGAGCAACTGTGAAACTAAATCAAAGTGTTGGTTTGCCTTAAACAGAGAAGAGAAGAGAAGAGAAGAGAAGAGAAGAGAAGAGAAGAGAAGAGAAGAGAAGAGGAAGGCCAGCAGCAGCTCCCTTTCTTATCACAGATTTTGGAACTAAGTTTCCAAAGTTTGCAAAGTTGCTGTTTTCTTAACAAATTAGCTATGGATACCTCCAAGGTCACAGAGTTACTGAACAAAGNAGAGAAAGAAAGAGAAAAAAAGAGAAGAGAAGAGAAGAGAAGAGAAGAGAAGAGAAGAGAAGAGAAGAGGAGGAAGGCCAGCAGCAGCTCCCTTTCTTAATCACAGATTTTGGAACTAAGTTTCCAAAGTTTGCAAAGTTGCTGTTTTCTTAACAAATTAGCTATGGATACCTCCAAGGTCACAGAGTTACTGAACAAAGGAAGACAAACAAGGCCTGTCTCTGAGCCCCATCCCTGCCTCAGAACGTGTGGTTTGTGAGGGGTGTGAGTGTGCTCATGGCTGAGGGATGTCCAAAAGCAGTGAGAGGAAAACTAAGGAGCAAAATGTACCTAAAATTAGGGGGGCGGGGGGGGGGGGGGGGGGGGCTTCT